>OMLI01089944.1:0-13800 GCA_900302605.1 Rondeletia loricata | reverse complement strand
GTGTGTGTGTGTGTGTGTGTGTGTGTGTGTGTGTGTGTGTGTGTGTGTGTGTGTGTGTGTGTGTGTGTGTGTGTGTGTGTGTGTGTGTGTGTGTGTGTGTGTGTGAGTGCATAAGCAAATGAAGAATGAGTTAAGTTGCAATCAGCTATTGCTGGAGGAATCTAGAAACGTCCCCGTTAGTAAATGGGCAAGGCGACACAAACATGACAAGCGCATAATGATAACATGATTCCTGATTCATTTCCTGGGAGTACAAGCTAGAATGCCAACACAGTGTTTCTTAAACTAAGGTAAGGACACGGGCCCCATGGCCTGTTTCTCAGTGGATCCCCACATGACATTAGTGATAATGTTTTATTAAGCTTGGGTCTCAGAAGGAGATTACATTTCTTGAGCCCGGGTCTCCAGGATGAGACTACATTTCTCATTTGAGTCCTTGGTTGCAACAGTCTAAAATATTTCACGTGTCAAGAGCTGTTAGACCCCTCATTTTCACCCCGGGGCATCTCTCCATATCTCATTATTCTGTTGCGCCTTTTGGAAAGTCTAATGATGAGGCAGTGAATGAAAAATATTATGCAATTACATTATCACATAAACATATTGAGACTCACTGGATAATAAAGTGATAGCATTATACTGTATGTGTCTGATTTCCTAGGCTAGTATATTGTAGTATGCATTAAGGATGGGAAAGCTGATTTGAAACCTTGTTGCCCCTGAACTCATGATAACACAGATATGGTCATGTGTATAAACCAATATTTATTTCTTTCGTTCGTTCGTTCGTTCGTTCTTTCTTTCTTTCTTTCTTTCTTTCTTTCTTTCGTTCTTTCTTTCTTTCTTTATTAATTTATCCATCCCTCCATCCTGGGTAGGTTAACTTAACATGCATGCACTTTTTCAGCAAAGCTTCACACCCTCCTTCACACACACACACACACACACACACACACACACAAACACACACACACACCCACACACACACACACACACACACACACTCATATCTGGGAGCTGCCCAGTACAATCAATGTTTTCTAATGTTGACCACTGAGCAGTTCCACTGGTGCAATTTGCGGTTAATTGCCTTGCTCAGAGCGTTTCTCGTTCACTTTGCCTGCCCAAATATTCTCTGTTGGTCTGGGAATCAAACTGCCGCCCTTCCAGTCATAAACCCACCTCTCTTAACTCTAGGCTGCCACTGCCCCGGGCCCAGAGCAAAATATCTAATCAAAGCTGATGTATATAAAGAGGATGCATTAATTAATACATAGGTTCTAAAGGGAAGAAGCATGGAGAGCCTGGGCATGGCAGCAGTATAATGCGCTATGAATACCAATCAATACTAATTAAAATACCATAGTGTTAAAGTCATATCAGCCATCAGCAGCTTCCCCATAAGTCTCTCTCTCGCTCTGTCTCTCTCTGAGTTTCTTTCTTCACTTCATATCCAGTGATTAATATACCATTGCCTTCACCTGTTATCAGTGCGGTACTGGATGCAGATAAGCTCCTTACGGGGCCAGGTAACATAAATCAGACTTTTAAAAACAAATGTGCGGTGGATGTACTCTGAAGAGATAGGCACTATGATCTATTGGGATGTTAAAGCTGCTCTGTATTATTCAAAGCCATGTATATCCAGGGTCAACAACATGGCCGCTCTGAGAATGAGAGGTCTAAAAGCGCTGTATCATTATAGATACATTTTACTGCCTTCAGCTGAATCACCTCTAACTGAAATATGTGCCATGTGTTAATTTGATGCCAAAGGGCCAAAAGGGTCAGAAACATGTTTGGTATGGATCTGTAACCCTAGCTGGAGGATATTGCTTAACTGAATATTGCTTAGGATATGGAGCATGCATGCTGGATGATAACATCTCTCTAATAATGGCAGAAATCTCTGTCTGTCTGTCTGTCTGGCCTCTGTGTGTCTGTCCTCTGTGTGTCTTTCCTTCGATTATCTCGCGAACCGCTCACCCGATCGACTTTAAACTTGGCAGGAGTATTGCTGAGGACCCTACGGAGTGCAGTGTCGAGTGCGAAGTCGATCGGAAGATGCGTAGGGTGCTGTCGCGGCACGCTACGCATGCATACAGGCGTACCGGGCACTGCACTGTAGCGGTTCTCGAGAAAATCGCCCCGGTCCAAACGGGCACGTCCCAACGTGTGCTTTATTGGTTGCTGGGCTAACTCGTGGGGTAACCAGGGAGCTAGTTAGTGCTAATTATTACCGTCTCTCATTTTGTTCTCTCTTCTCTCATATACAAATGGAGAATTTTTTTTGCAGAGTACACCTCTATTGGTAACCATTGTAAAAATGCCATAACATCTTTGTTGACGTTCTTTCCTGTGATTATGGGTACTCCGGTGCTGCCAACGGTACTTGGCTGCGCCCCGTACCAAACCGCTTCACTGCCGTACCCAAAATCACAGTAAAGAATGCCCCTTCAACTACTATTAGTGTAATATCCCTACACTTTTCCCCTGCTACTTTTTACCGTACACAGTGAGATGGTTTTTATTTACGTTTGGGTTTTACAGTGAAACCTGGTCACAAAGGCAGCGAACCTTTGGCTCATAACCGGATGGAAGCGTGTTGTTCTGTCATCGAATAAAGTTATATGCCCGTGGTTTGCCCTTGCCATAGTTGAGCACACAGTTGAGATAGGAGACAGAGTGGAGATAAGGAGTTTTCAGACTGAGCACTGCAAGGATAAAGCCACATGGGGCAAGTAAGCCCAGAATGTGGCCAGTCAGCTTACTGCACAGCGGGAATGGCGTGTGGCGTGTGTGTGAGTGTGAGTAGGTGTGTGGGTGTGTGTGCATGTGTGTGTATGTGTTATGGGTAATGATGCAGTGAAAATAAGCAGAGGGGGTTCCATCATCATAGAGTCACAGTAATAACACGACCTAAACGACAACAGCAACACACAGAAAAGGAAAAAAGGCCAAATAAACAGGAAGATGTCTCACTTGAATTTTCAATAGAGATAAGGACATGATAAAAGCTACTGTAATAACATTTAAGATGAGTTAAATTTAAGATAAGTTGGTTCCAAAATGATATATACATAATTTAAAGAAAATGTAGGTCCTGAGTTGACAAAATGATAACACTGGATCTTTCATATTGAATAATTAACTTCAGGGAATACTTTTTTATTCCACTATGGACATGCAGAGAGAGAGAGAGAGAGAGAGAGAGAGAGAGAGAGAGAGAGAGAGAAAAAACCTTTCATTAAGCAGTTCAGTTCAATTTCCCCTGGGCCTCTTAATTTTTATACCTGACATAATGCTTAGAACTTTTGCTTGAATAATTACTTTGACAAATTGGAAGTCTCTACCGATCCAGTCTACTGGTCTAAATAAGACCAACACATACTGTAACTCTTGTGACAATAATAGGTAACATTTTCTTTCAACTCTTCTTCCGCTGCAAGACTGAGCACATTTCAATTTGCAACTTTCTTGTAGAATACACTTTTTGTACGCTAGACCGGTGAGTACATTACCCCAGAGAAGTCCAGCCATGCAATATATTTAGGGCCCTATGAAATCTGTTTTCTTTTTTCCCAAATTCCGTTGTCTTTTTCCCAAATTCAGTTTTTTCTGTTTTCTGTTTTTGGGATTCTGATTTTATGTAGTTTTACCAATTTTTTACGTAAGAAATGTTGTGTATCATCTACAATAATAAAAACAATAGCAAAATGGCATTTTGAGTTCACTTTAATCAAAGTGCTTTGAACAGTACAGCTTACTTTACTTTTGCCAGCTTACTTAACTTTTGAACTAGGAGCTGGAGCTCGGAAGCTTGGAATTTGGCCTATTGCCATCTCTCACACACATCCCCGTTGAAGGGCATGACTGTGAGGCACTTGGTGTTCAGTTCAGTGGGTGACTCTCTCTTGTCAGTGAGGAGCTGCTCTGTGGCCGGGGACACCTCTCAATGTCGTCGGCCTCCTCTCTCTGGAGGTCCCTGTTTGACCTGTTTTGTATTTGCTGAAGCTCCTCTAACTGTCGACGGAGCTGACCGGGAAGTATGGGCACTGCTACCTCTGCAAGCCTTGGAAATCACTGCAGCACATGTTGAAATATAAAGAATATCAATACATTTAAATGATATTGTAATGAGGTAATTAATTATTTGTATGATTCATAGGCTATGACATCTTGCTGTTGAAATATAACGAATATCAATATATTGTTTGCAAATAATTTTTATTATTCATAGGCTAAAAATATTGATATTAATAGTAGCCTATTCTAGCAAATATCAAAGGTTTGGTAGAAAACTAAATTATAAATCAGTTATAGCCTAACTTTAATACAGCACATACAACTAGTTAAAATGATTTCCAGATAGCCAAATCTTTACTCACCTATCACAATGTTGAGCACACTGACATCTCGGATATCAGATGTTTCGTCAACTACAATGGATATTTTCTTACCACGGATCTTCTGAAGAACGGCATTCCATGTGTTGCTCAAACACACGGGGCAAATGAACTTGACGAAGGCTGCTCTCATTTTCTGGCAAAGCGCCTCCCTGCTTGCAATGTTTCATCAGGAAAGGACGGAGCATTCACATTTTTTCTAGTGGTATGTCCGATTCTGCACACACAGCCACAAAATCGTCAACAAACTCACGTCTTGCATCTGACTATTATACTGTGCTTTCCATCGTTACTCGGAGGGCTGCAGGTGCACTCGCTCTGATGTTTTCTTTGTTTTTGAGGTGCGTTTTGGATTTGATAAGGTCGGTGCACGTATCTGCCCCAATTCATAAAAATCATTAGGAAACTGGCCTGCCCTGAATTTAGCCATTAGTGCAGTGTTTCTAAGCTTTTTAGAAGTTGTTGGCTTATCTTATCTCTCCGCGTGTGTTCTGTGTGTTCTCACTGTATGGTGTTTACGTGTGCTGTGCACGCTGATGCCGTGCTCTCACGCAAAGGAAGGCACAAAAGCGTAACAGGATTTCTGCTAAGGAGAGAGACGGATGGTCTGCGGTCAAATTTTTCTAAATTCACATTATATATTTACATTTAATCATAATCTCTCCCAAATCTCCAAATTCCGCGCACTTTCGTGTTAATATATGAAATCAGTTTTTATGTCCTGATTCCGTGTTTCCGTCCATGTTTTCCGCATCGCAGAAATCATAGGGCCCTATATACTGTACACACACTAAACAACCAGTACAACATATTCTACACTTTTCACATGTTCACCTCATAGAATCAGCTCTTATCATCAGCCAATTTAGAGACAACTCATTTAATAATATTTTTATATCAAGTGCTGACTCCGCCTACCCGGGCCAGTTTCGGCGTACGCCGGTGACAATTACAAGTGGACCCTAACTAAACTGGCATGGACTCAGACTGTGTTGAAAATAAAGACGATACATTCTTTAAATTTCAGCTGTTGTTAAAATAGAGATCAAAATCACTTTATTACATTTTGACAAGTTAGATAGATAGATACATTATCCGGCAGGTATTACATTATCAGTTGCTACAAGGCACCTTAGTTCAATGTGAGGAGGTCAATGAATGCATGGTCACTCATGAAAGATGGAGATGTTGAGAGTTGTTTGTCTTTGTAAAAATGACTGGTTTAATGAAAAACTAAAAGAGACTACAATATATATATATACTTAGGCTAGAGAATTACACTTAGAAAGAATACAAAGAATGAGGGAAGAAAATACAAATAAAAGAAGAAGGTAGTGATCTAACATAAATACTCTAATGTGCCTACAAAGAAGGTGATGTCTTCCTCTTCAGCAAAAAGGTGTCAGCTTCATGTGTTCTAAAAAATAAATCTGCCTAGCTGTTTACTGGCTCTCTTTATTCCCTTCACTCTCTACTTGTAAACAGGAAACCTTCATCTTGCAAACCGAAGCTTCCGACCTGTTCCATAGGTTACTTCCCCATAAATCTTGCCCGACTGTCTACGGCCCCTCGCCACCTATTTCCTTTACTTCCCCTTCCATGATTTCACCCCTCGCTAACACTCTATTTTTTAGCTGACACAGCATGACACAAACTGGTTTTAACTTTTTTAACTTCTAATTTCATGCCTATTGAACTTCTATTTTACTACACTGTCTCTTACATTTACATCACTCCTACATTTAGCGCATGACATTATCGAATCCAAACACATATCCCTCATGTTTTCTGACGTTTAATCTTAATCTCTATTTTTATCATTTTTCACTAGTGCCCTTTGCACTAGTGCCCCGTTGCATTTGCCCATTCTTTACTAAATGACTTCCTCTAACATGTACGAGGCTTGATATGACAGTTCATCATACGTCTATTTAAATATTTCTCCATGGGCCTTTTCAGCTTCCTGCGGCTTTCCTGATTTTCAGGAGGCCTCCAGTCCAGCAGAATCTCAGGCCACAGGACAACACAGGGACACACACACACACGCACACACACACGCAGCACACACACGCACACGCACACGCACACGCACACACAGTGGAACAGGAAGACACATAAGACATCAATGAGGTACCCAATTAAATGCTTTGCCATTTCACTTGGTCCAATCTGGGAACTCTGAGACTTGATTTGACAAAAGTCTGTCATGACAGAATGCAGCAGAGAGGGAAAATAATGCTCAGACAGAAAGACGCTCACAGGGGCTATACTGTATAGCACAGTGACAATGGCTGTAATGACAATAGAGGCCTGTCACACAGTGTTTGGAGACTAGATACCAATGGTAATGAAAGACATACTACCATGTTGAAAAATTGACAGCATAAAAGTGGCTAACTTTTGTCACAGAAAATAAAGAAAATGCCTCATTTGTGTGCGGTACTAGGGTGTCCAATTTATTTTTAAGGAACACCAAGCATTATGAATCACCAGGTTCTGTCAGGAAGGAAGAGGCATTAACATGACAAGCTCTGATTTTGTTGTCACTTTACCAGTTTGGTGGTGTGACACTTGTAATCATTGGTAAATCCTCTACAAACACTCTGGCCTCTATTCACATATTCACAGAAAATCTTATATGTGTTACCTTTAACATTACCAATCTGCAATTACAACACAATAACATTTAAAATAAGAGGCACTTGAGCTGCCTAATGTCCCGCCATAATCACCCATTATATATTAAACATAACCAGTTATGTTAATGATGTCATTAATTAAACTAATTAATGTATTAATTAGAAAACATTTCATGTCAACAAACTTGTCTTCACATAACACATGGATGGTATTAATATGAACTCTGTATCTTAAAGCATTAAGGTGTTATAGTAGTTCCAAGAAAATCTGTTTTTCCTCATTCATATGCAAATTTATGCAACAAGATGCTCCAAAATCTAATCAGAGCATCTACTCTATAGCGGGAACCTGTGGTGTAAGTATGATGTTTCTATCATGTGTTGTTCTTGAGTTAGTAGCAAGCGCATCTCCTCTGTCTTGGTTTGACTGGTGTGCCTCTGCTTCTGCTTCTGATCCATTCGGATTCTTTTCAGGAGCGCTCTGCACTGAGCTGCACAGTAGGCCTACTGTAATGTATTGTACTTCAAGTGCGTCTTCTCAAGAGATGGCAGAATTGTTTGAGCTGGCTGTTACATTTGAATGTTCAGTCAAGTTCAGTCGGTCGGAGTTTGAACTCCAGCTGTCAGCACTGCAGTTTACTGTGGTGGGAGCTAGCTCAAACTGTGCACTGAAGAAAAGAGAGCATAGCTGGAGGAAGGAGGGAAGGAAGGAAGGAAGGAGGTAAGGAGGGAAAGAGAAAGAAAAATGAAAGAAAGAAAGAAAGAAACAAAGAAACAAACAAACAAGGGAAGGGAGTATAGGAAGGAATTGCTATACAGCAAAATCACCAGTGTTAATTTAACTCAATCAACACTATGCCAGTGTTTATACCACAGAACTTGAATGGACAGAACGGTAATTCCCATTCAAATCAACGTTCCTGGATGGTCGGAGCGGTGGCCATTTTTGTGTGTACCGTTGGGCTAGCTAGTATGAACTGACTTACGGTAAGTCACTGAGGCAAGAAGTTTTGCAGCAAGGACCAAAGGACCTTCTCCGTCGCCTTGCTGCCATGGATTGCTAATATGCTAATGTTGACTAGAAGAGCTAGCGAGAGAAGTACAGTCTTTGATAATGCTACGTTGACCTTGTCGCTAACGTCAGCTTTCAGTTGAGTTTTGACAGTTTGCTAAGCACTCGTGCAACAGACACGTTATCAAGCAAGTGTGACAGACTTTACAGCCTTAATGCCCAGACTTGCATTGTCACCATAGCAATTAACCCTTAAAATTCCATAATCACCATTTTATGCTGTACTAGCCAAATTACCATGGCAAACAGTGGAAGGACCGTTCTATCCATTCAAGTTCTGTGGTTTATACTGTATAAGGAGCTCTATGAGTGAACAAACAACTCTCCAATCAACACTTAAATTGTCACCGGAAAATCAACACTTGTTAAGTGTTGTTAAGTAAATCTGCTGTGTGGCCGAAAAATGGCTGAATTTCATTTTGCCGTTCACAGAAAGCACCCTTTATCCTCTCACCTTATGCTTTCCCTTCATTATCAAAGTAAAGCCAGTGCCTCATTGCCACTGGTGCTTTGTGGCTTTTTTAGATGCGTCCATAAGCCTCTGTCTATCTGCTGTCCTCATTATACTCTCTCTATATGATAAGCCTAATAGAACTGAACCACCGCTCTGTGAAATATTGATGGCCATTTGACTAAAGGTTATTTTAGAAGAAATGTCACAATTCCCCTTTGGTAGTGGACTTTTACCATCTGGCCCAAATTCCCAGTATTATATCGTTGACAAGAGAGATGAGCACACAACAGTAGAAGGTTTGTTATACTGCATATTACGTATCTTCAGCACTAACAGTGCTTTAATATCCATATTTTGTTGTAAGTACCCCGTGGGGATACATAAATTGGAACTGAACAGAGATCAACAGTATTAAATTAAATTCAAAATGTAATCAACAGGAAAAGAAGGAACTCTGATTGGAAAATATGAACCTCCGTCCTTCCTTCACACTGTGCTGCAATCAGCTGTACATTTCTGTGCTGCACAGTTTGTAAATGTTCCGAATGTGATTCAATTAATAATTCACAAGCATGTCATTAAGGTCAGTCGCCTCTGTGTTTTCAAGACGGTTTTACACCTGGTAAGCAGTTGTTGTTAAGGAAGCTCCTAATATCAAGCGCTATGCAGGAAATTAGAACAGTGGTCCCAATAGAGTCTGAGTCTTGGAATGTGATCAAGAAGCCATAAGAAATCTGCAGTCATTAGTTTGCAACCATCTGCCTACTCTTGTCTCAATATGTTTCAAAAACATGCAGAGAAAGAAATCCCCAACAATAACAGACTGGTAGCTATAAAAATCATCTCAAGTGAAGGTGAGCATAGTGTACTGAACACAGGATGTCACAGCTTTGAATCATTCACTTGTTTCACAGCAATTTGCTACCACAGAAAACAATAGCTTCAGGTATGCTACTGTTTGTGAGAGCACTCGGCAAAGCTAATTGAGGTCAACAAAAAATCAAAAGGGCTGTGTCCTAACCTTTAACCTCTGGATAAGAGCATCAGCTAAATGCCTAAATAAAAATAAATAAACATAATGTAAAATGTCTTAACGAATTCGCCTGGGGGAATAAGACTGGCATAATAAAAACACCAGTAAAATGGATCTAATCTAATTCACATAGAATTGACCGACATTGCTTAAGTAAGCTTGCCATCTGCTGCAGACTAAGGCTATGGTGTTCAGAGAGATACATTTTTATGGTGTCAACGACTGTTGAAAATGTGCATAAATTACTACTATGATTCATGTATTAATGATAGGGCATTACTTTTCAGTTCAATAGAACTCCACCATAGTTTGGAGCTATAAGGTTGTAAGGTGTTTTATAGCCTCTTAAACTTCCAATTAACAATCCAATTAACTTTAACTATCAAATCATAATGAAAACCAATCTCCTGAAGAAATCTAATAAAAATCTGAGCAAAAACTTTGCTATAGTGGATTCTAATGGATTTGATTTGATATCTTTGTTTTGGAATTAGAGAGAAACTGTTCAGCATTGGTTTGATCATAAGAGGATTAGAATGAATTAGTTCATCCCTGTACTAGAACCTTCCTTTGGGCCACATGCTGAGAATATATTTGTGAGATTCAATATTGGGCACTGATTTGGAACAAACACACTGGACGGCACGGCATCATATTCATTATATTGGCCTGATTTAAAGCAGTTTTGTTAAATAACACGATACAATCCTTTCCCCCTTTGTTGTGCTGCTTTGATTTGTCATCTGTCCACCAGCAGTAGCCCAGCAACAGGGCGTCATTGGTCTACAATCCTTGAATAATATGTGAGGGCCCTCGGTGGTATGATGTGACCCTGGGTCAGTTTATAATTAAACCCCAACAGAAGCTGCCCTCCATTCTGCAACGTTTCAAAGGTCAGATATGATTGAGGGGAAAAAAGGAGAAGGATGGAGGAGGAAAATGGCAATATCCCACTGAGCAAGCAAACACTGCCTGTGACCTCTCTCTCCCCAGTGCATATTTACCACAAATTAAGGCCTTTCAGAAACATACAGTACATGGCAATGATAGCTCAGGGAAATGGGAGTACTGAAACGCAATAAGGAAACAGGAAACAGTCTCTATCTCAAATTAACTTTAAATGTCTCACTGATCTCATTTATGACCGCTATTTCATAAAATTCCTCAAATATCTTTCAAAAGATTGATATGAAAAATTTAAGATAGATTAATTTAAAATATTTGGGGGGTAAAATTGATAAGAAGCATCCCCAAGTGAAGTAGTTATTAAATGGTTATGGAGGTAAATTCAGACAGCAATTGATGTTTGTGTCTGTGTGTGTGTGTTCGCACATGCACGTGTGTGTGTGTGTGTGTGTGTGTGTTTGAATGAGGGTATTGCCAGCATTGCTAGAGAAAGAGAGAGAGATAGAGAGACAGAGAGGAGATGTTTTCCCTCACATGGCGCGAAGCTACAGTATCTGTATGTGCGTTTATACATACAAAGTAGGGATGCAAATTTAAATAAATTTCCATAATCGATCGTCAGCCATGTTAATGACCAATTAATCGATTAATCTATATATAAAAAACAGTTTTTGACATAGAAAATACAAAATGAGTGTTTTTCCTCAATGAAAGTTTTATTTAAACATTCAAGACGTGCTATTTTGACAGCACAACAAAACAGAACCTAAGCCCAATATGTATTTGAATAATAGATACAATATTATAATAAAATTATGAAATAATGCCGTGGCTCATAAAATTGCTGCTCCTGCTCCTGCTCCACCTATCTTTAGGCCTACTCAACAAGTTAATCAACCAAGCAAGATTCAAAAGATTAACCTTGATAATTCTGCAGAATTTATAGGCCTAATTGGAGGACGTAAACACTAAACATGAGGCAAAACATGCAGACTAAACATGCATAGCAAAACATGACAAATTTTTCTATAAATGAAAAGGGCCATCCAACAGCTGAGGCGTATAGCAACTTGACCTTAATCTACTCATGAAAACACACGCTCCGAGGGAACAGATGTCCCGGGGATGCAGAAATATAGTCGCGCCAACAATCTTCCTGCATTCCCTTTCCACCAGTCTGAGGGATTTACACCCAGAGGTGGGGATGTCCCTCAGAACGTTTTGAGAAATTGAGAAATAGCACATAATCATTAAAAACCCTAAAGGTTTCACCTTGAGCATTATTTATCTCTTTTGGTTTTATGTAGCCATTGAAAGGACGAGCAAAATAAAGTATTTCTCCCAAGAGCTAAATCAGTCATGTATCTGTCTAGACAATGTCATTGAGATCAAATTAAAGACCCAGTAGACCTTAAACTTGCCTTTAAAGTACTAAAACGTCTCTGGCAGTGATGCTGTATTGAATCAACAAAATTGCTTGGCACATTTTATTGAGTCTGGAAAGGACATTTTCAAAAGGAATTTACTATTATCTCTACATGGGTGAGAGAAGGCTTGTGAAGCCCTCTAATAATCTGTTGTTCAATTATCTTATTTTGAATCTGTTCATTCATGATTTGATTTCTTATATAGTTAAAGACAATATGCTATGACAATTTTAAA
Source organism: Rondeletia loricata (assembly GCA_900302605.1). Taxonomy (NCBI): domain Eukaryota; kingdom Metazoa; phylum Chordata; class Actinopteri; order Beryciformes; family Rondeletiidae; genus Rondeletia; species Rondeletia loricata. The sequence goes on along the minus strand of OMLI01089944.1, from coordinate 1,628 downwards.
AAAAATGTTATTATTATTAATTATTTAAAACGGAAAATATGAGTAGGCCCCCTGCTCAAAATCAAGTGAAGTCTCATTTAAAAGCTTTAAATCTGTCAGAATAATTCCTTTAATGGTTGGTCAGTTGTAGTTGATTTAAGTACATAGTAAAGACAAGGACAATTTGATCCTTTGCTGCAGTTCTGTCCAAGGCTAAAGCTAGTGCTATGCTGCATACCTATGCCATGTACTGAATGCTATTATCTGAAACAGCTTACGGTATCATGAGTCAATACTTTTTTCATGGGTATTAGGTACAGGTGGTCCCTGTGGATATCAAAGCTGTCGCGCTATCAGTGTTGTTCTAGCCATTACTGTAAGTCAGGATGTATTTGACCCTGGGTGGCGCTGACCAAGGTTTGACTCCCTGAATAAGGTTAACACAAGAAAGACAACTCAATTAAGTTTGCTTGACAACAATTCAAAAATGTTGCTACCATGGCACCGGTGCTGAGGCCAGAATGATTTCTATGGGGACCGTTATTTCTAAGGGACCAATACTACAAATTAGATTAAATCACATACGAGCCCATATACTACTAACAAGCGAACTAACAAACTAACCAATGAACTAACCAAGAAAAGTAATAGACAGACAGACAGACAGACAGACAGACAGACAGAAGACAGACATACAGAGAGACAGACATACAGACAGACATACAGAGAGACAGACAGACAGAGAGACAGACAGACAGACAGATTCATACATACCGGTATATACATGCTGATGTAAATATACTGTATATGTTACATATATATCAATAAATATATACATATGTAATACATCATACTTTTCTTTGTTAGTTCGTTGGCTCATTTGTTAGCTAGTTAGTATACATATATGGACTCCTGGTACTGTAAGGTAGTTTGGCTGGAAGTGCTCACCCACTAGCCAAAGCCCAGCAAGCAGCTCTCCTGCCTGTGAGGTCTCTCTCCACCCTGGTAATCCATCATGCAGTAGGAGGAAGGAGAATGGCCCTGAACCTCCCCCACCCCCCATCCATCCATTCCCCTGAGTCATCAGGCGTGCGTGCGTGCGTGCGTGCGTGCGTGCGTGCGTGCGTGTGTGTGTACTCTCCACCTTTACTGGATGCATAGCTCAGCTCCACACTCTAAACCATAGACTTTCAAGAATTTAGAGTGAAGATTTCGTCACACGGGCAAAATAGGCAGAGTGGTCAACAACTTACAATGGTAGCAGATAAAAATGACTGCTTTCAAACATAAGGTTTATAAAAGCAGTTTACAAAATAAAACATTTCAAAACAACAATTAATATACTGTATTCACACCATAGCGATGCTGGCTTTATACAGGAAATCTTACAAATGAACATATATAATAATGCAAAACATGTAAAATATTTAATGAGAGATATTCTCTAACTAAAAGAAGAGAAAGTCATTTCAGATTGAGATTACAGCAAGCATGCAATTTACTGTATTAAATGTATCTCTGTCTCCTTCCTTCAGTGTCAACTTCCCTGGTATAAAAACAAAACAGATCCCACTGATCTAATTATGCCTGATGTGTTTCTTCAGATTAATCCACAAAAAGTCATAACTGGGTCAGATTGGAAATCAGAA
>OMLI01089942.1:0-10254 GCA_900302605.1 Rondeletia loricata | reverse complement strand
GGAAACCCTGCTGTGTGTGTGTGTGTGTGTGTGTGTGTGTGTGTGTGTGTGTGTGTGTGTGAGAGAGTGGTAGTTAGGGTGGGTCTGTGGTATTAAACATAACATGAATGCTAAGTATTAGAGGGTACAAAACACTAACACTAAAACACTAAGAAGAATGCAGGTACGTATTTAATAAGAAATGTACACTTGCCATTGGCAATTGTTATGGGAACATTTTAAGGATATTTACTGGACTGTTGATAAAGCCTGCTGTTTCCTCTCTTTCTAATGTAATTCAATGCAGCCTAATGCAATTATCCAAGCTAGACTTCAATATTTTGCCAATATGGTGAAAAAATATCCTTTGTCTTTTGTCTTTGCAGTTTGGATGGAATTTGTGATTGATCTCACCAGTGGTCTCTCTGTTCTGGCCCAGCTCAAACTGAATGCCCCGGTACAGCTCTCTGGAGATCAGACCGTAGGCTACAATCATCACCACTCCCGGGATGAAGAACAGAGTGAACAGCAGCAGCACATACCTGAAAAACAGCCCGAATGACAGAGAGAGAGACATAAAGCAAGAGAGATACAATCCCAAACTAGTGAAAACCCTTCAAACCAGCCAAAGCCATTCGATTTTCTACTTATTAAAACCAAATTGGCTTGTTTCCCTTATCTTCGAAAGTGGAGGCTGATGTGACCCGAATGACAATGTGGGAATGTGCAGAAACAGTAACTTGGGGAAAGAAAGAACACAAACATTCCCAGAATGTTATGTTAGCAAATGACAAATGGGATTTCAACGCTTTTAAGAGGCGTTTTTGATTCTATATGGCATGAAGCATTGCTTCATAAAGTTAGCCAAAGTCTATGATTTAATCAAATATATTGCACTCAAAGAGAATGTGCTGTAAATATTCATATCTTCATAACAAAAGGACAGAATACTTCCCTCTAGTTTGCAGTAAGAGGCAGGCCAGTTGGACCAGTTGGTCAAATATCTACTTTAAGCAGATAGTCTTGCCATCCTATTTAAACAAAGGAAGGTTTTCAACACAACCTCATGAATTTGTCTCAGTGACATATTGACAATTTACACAGTAACACAGTACATATTGACACACATGACACAGGGACAACAGGACCTCACATGGAGCGCAATGGGACAGTGCAAGACATACAATTAGACTACAATTCAAAAACTTATTTTCAGAAGGCATTTTTTGCCCCCTTGATCTGATTTTTGAAATGAAATAATACATTTGCATATTGGCAAATAAACACTCATCAATTTGTACCACTAAGACTTGTTTTGCCATGACATGCACAGAGAAACAATCAGAGACATTTTCTACTGCTTCAGACTGCGTGCTCGGTTCCTCTCTGATCAAAAACCGCTCGCTAAGAACGCACTAGATAATCACACTCACGCTTGAATACACGGCAACTCTAAGAAAAAGATGTGAACAGGCTGAAATGCAACTAACGGTACTCCTAATTATCTGGGGCATTTTATGAACTTAATTTCTGACCCTGCATATCACACGACATATAGACAGTAGACTGTACATATCGTTCTACATTCTACATTTGACATTCTACATTTGAGCAGCATGGCATGCAGTATGCTTGCAGCTGTAGAAGGAAGTGTAGCGAGTGACCAGCAGTGTATTGGTCCGGTGTACCACGAGCATGTTCTACTAAACAGAATGAGATGCATGAGTAACCACTTGGGTAATAAACTGCCTGGGTACTTCAATACTGTGGCAATATGGATTCTTCTTCAACAGTCATACCAGTAATGCAAAATGAAGTGAACAGTGAACAGAGAGAGAAACAGGAGGAGGATGAGAGAGAGCGTGAATCAATGAGATCATCCTTATCTTTGCCATCCCCGGCCACAGTTCCCTTTTGATTTGGCCTAATCAGAGAATGCTCTTAACGGCTGACGTCTGTGGTGGACATCAGTCAGGACATGAAAGCGACAGCGGAGAGGAAGGAGATGGGTTTTATTCACTCTGTGATATTCTAATGTCTTCCTGGGCAACCCTCTGAACGCCCCATTGTTTCACTTCTCGTATCTCTTCCGAGCCGCGGCCGGGCCCAGCACAGTCAAAGCTTTTCATCAACTGGCTGTTTGATACTATTTAAAATGTGACAGGAAGTGAACATGGAGAGGGGCGGAAACACAAAGGGGAGAGAGGATGGATGGAACAGTAGCAGACAGTAGCAGAGGGATACATGAAAAAGAATATGATGAATATTCACAGTCCCTTCTTAACACTGCCGCATTTCTGCACTACAAGCTCGACTACAAATGTATTCATAGTCTGTAGCCATTTCATCTCATTATCACCATTGCTGGGGTTTTTTCTTTGAGCTTTTACTTTGCTTCCTATTGACAAACCTGAGAGGTGGGGAGTGGTGACTCAACCACTGGCCACAGCCGCTATCACATTGGTGAAATTGGCAGACTGGTATTTTAGTTATGCAAACGTTTCTCAGAAACAGAGCTGCTCTGGAGGCAGAAATAATATTATTGGTTGGGTTAAACCTCAATGGGCGGAGCCACAGTTTTTCTGACTAGTAATGATTAGGCAAAATGCAATCTAGCCATACTAAGTTAGTCTAGGTTAGCTAGTTAGCCTAGCTGACCTTCCAAGTTCACACGAGCTGTACTAGCCTGTAGCTATCTAGGTAAGCTAATTAGCTAACGTTAGCTGCTGACCTTCCAAGATCATGAATGCCATGGTCATGAATGAATGAAAAAATAAGTCATCGACATTTCTATTTTTTATTCATATTTTGACCAGAGTTCCTTCTTTGCCTTTCACATTTGCCAGTTAGCTTTTGCGCTCTGAAAAACGTTGGTTATTTGGCTCCGCCCACTGAAGTTTAACTCAGGCAATGTTTGTATAACTAAAACTCCAATCTGCGTAAAACAGTCAAAGCACACCATGCATGAGCATAATTAGAAAATTAGAAAATCATTAAATTCATAGATCCAGGCTTGTGCTTTATTAACCACTTTAAGACTGTCTTGATCATTTGCTTCAATAAAATGTTATGCTGAATTACACTGCACTCTGTCATTTCAGTCTGAAAACGGATGTTTCAATAACTCTATGCACTGCTTTATAAGTGGCATTATTCATATAACTAGTGAAAGGTAGATGAAAAAGACGTTATCTTCTAGCAATCTGATTTATAACCCCTAGCCCCAGTGCAATTTAAAAAGGGCCGTGCTGGGTAAAGATGAAGCTGTGGATTAGAGCTGAACGAGTACTCGCACTCAGTGACACATTTGGACTTTGGACATCTGAGTTTCAACTTTCTTCCTCCTTACCAGCCAGACTAATTAACCGGTCTCCCTCCGCCTCGTCTTTCCTGCTGAAGCCTAGGAGTTTGATAGACAGTCTGCGAAAAGAGAATTCTTCAGAGTGTTCAACCACAAAGGGCTGTCAAGGAGAGAGATGTACATGCTTTAGCCGTGTTGAGCTTCTCCTCCATTTTAATTGTGCCACTCTACAGAACCCAAAGTTGTTTATGGACAGACATATGAAAACCCCAGAGCAGTATATCCTGAGATGCACCAAAGCAGGTCCTTGATTGTGGATCCACAGAGTTGCTGGATTGCGTGGGGCGTTTTTCAACACCAAAGCAGCTTTTATTGGTCCTCAGAGGGCATACAGACAGATAAATGTCTTTCCTAACATCATGCAATCCAGACTACAGCAGCAATAATTGCTTCTCTCCTGACCTTTTCAATACGTTTTTATCTTCAATCCTTCTCAGAATGTGTACAGTCAGGAGAAGAGAAATGATCATTTTAAACTAAAATGACTGGGAAGAAGAAACAAGCACCGTTGCAGCACCAAAACTGAGAACAGACACATTATCTCTGTATTATGATATTGTCTCCACTCTCTCCGGCTCCCTCTTCCTTTACTATGACTGCTAAGCCATGAAATGTATGTTATAATTATGTTTCATTCCCTCTCGTCCTCCTGTCTAATTAATCCTCAACAGGAGCTGCCCGCTCACCTTTTTCATCTCCCCTCTAATGACCAGAAACGGTGTGATGGTTAAATCCCCCACTTCTGGAACCACATTCACACCTACTGGCCTGGGATTGGACCCTAAAATAACAAGAGAGAACCTTCTCTCCAGTGTTGCCCATACTATTTGCCCCTCTCAGCTTTCCTACTGGCTCAGTAAAGAAAGAAAAAAACACTCTCCTCAAAAAACAAAACAGAAAAAACAGCTCTTATTGGTCCTCAGATGGCTACAGACAAAAGAGCAGCTTTCCTAACCAGGAAGCAAGGATGCAAGTAATAAATTACAATTACTCTCCTTACTGTAATTAAGGAGCTTTTTTGTGCACTTGTAATTTTTTCTTTTTGACATTTAAATTTGTGCCGTTCCTTTAGTATGATTTGACTTAAATATCATATTTGTATTATATATATACATTTTAAATCACATTCATTACAGAGTACAAATTTTGTACGGGATCCCAAAAGCTTTGGGCCAGTTTACGAGTGATGAGTGAGAGAAACAAGGTAAGGGAAAGTCAGTAAATGTCGTCATATCCAAACTCATGGCCTTGACCTGTTTAGATTTACAGTTCTGAAGACGCTGAGGCCAAAATGACCAAATCAGAACATCATCTATTCACTAACCGTGGGCAATGAGTGGAAAGCTGCATACTAGCACTGGTCAAAAAATAAACCCTCTTTGTGCCAGTCAAGGTCATGCATATGTAAATTATATGTAAATCATATAATTTTGCCCACAGTTATTTGTAGGTGAGGCCATGCAGACTGCACCCAATTCACTAACACTTCTCAACACCAACTCCCCAAAATTATTGTAGCGCATAAGAGATCTTTGAAAGGAGGCATAAAGACTGTGCAAAGAGTTTGTCCATTCAGAATGGCTGCTATTGTTGCTGCGGGAAGTCAGGCAAACAAGGGAGAGGGTTTTCCATCCTAGAATCTCAAATCAGATCAGAGAATTAGCTTTTATTTAATCATGATTTTGTATTTTTTCATACTTTTTTCCTTTCTTCACTTGCTAATTATATTATGCTTTGTTTGTCAGTTTAAATTAAAATATCAAACACGTCTTTTGCGCTTGCAATTGGTGATGAAGGGGGCTATTTGCTTGTGCAGTGCTCTTTTCGAGGGTTAGGGCTCATACTTCTTCTCAAGTAAAACTTCAGCCAAGTCACAGCACTTCTACTTGAGTAGGATATTATAGTACTCTTTCTTTCCACCCCTGCCATGCAGTCCGACCTGCTCTTACCAGGTCTGCTCGGCCTGCCCGCTGGGCCAGTCCAGGCGACACATGTGGCCGACGGAGCCGTTCGACTTGGGGAAGGTCTTGAGGATGCTGAACACCGGGTAGGGCACCATGATCAGCAGCGACAGCACCCAGGTGGTGGCGATGACGCGATAGGCGTGGGATCGGGTCTGCCAGGCGCGGGACTTGAGCGGGTTACAGATGGCGCTGTACCTCTCGATGGCGATGGCCACAAGGCTGAAGGTGGAGATGCTGACAGAGATACCTGTTAGAAAGGGAAGACAGGCAGGTAATGGGTAAGTATTTAGAAGAAAGGTTGGATTTCCTGAAACTGGACAAATAATCTCTAAAGAAGGGAGGGGCACAAATGTAGTGAAGTATGTAGATGGATGGAAAAAGCGCTGTGCCTGGCTTCTGTTTAGACAGAATGGAGTTCTTTCTACACGCCCTTATAGAACATTTATCTCCTGTTTCTCAAAATCCATTAGTTAACGAGCCACATAAGATATGACTCCATCACCAAAAATAATTGATGTCTTTAAAACTGAGAAGGATGAAAGACAGGTCTGCCTAAAAGATAAAGGAGCAGTCTGCCCTTCACCACTGTGCTAACATCTCCGCATGGTGACATATTGTCCTTCCCTTCTTTATCGATTCTTTGGAACTTGACAAAACAGCTCAATGGCCTGTTGAACACTCTGCAGCAGCAGCCTCGCTCTATCGTATGTTTCTAATGGACGCAAAGGTTACAGGGTGTACAACACATTGCACTCACGTGTTTCAGCCTGTTCACGAAGAGCTCTACAAATACTTACAAAGGATAAAGGAGCATCACTGTTGAGCTTGATCACAAAGTCAACACATGAAATCTTTTGTCTACACATGGACAGGATATCATCAGTCTCGTCACGCTGGCATGCCAACACTTCAGTTTAAATTCCTTTGAGTACCCAAGGACACTGTCTCAGTAGGCTTCAAAATGAAATTCCTTCAGAGACAATCCAAGGCCAAGCTGTATTTGCATGAATGAATATACATAAGCTGCAGACAGGGAGAGAGCTGGTGTGCGTAGTCCGTCATGCTGAGGGTTAGCCAGGGCGAGACAAATAGCATTATAGTAATAATAAACCCATACCTGCGTGTCACCGGCAGCTACAATAGAGATACCCAGGAATAAATTCACCCCACTAATCCTCTGTCCCTAAGACAATCAACAACCTCAATCCACCATTTCCCCCTCACATAATATTCATTCACATCAATTGTTCCTTAGAGACGGACGGACGTCTCCTATCTAAACCATTATCATTCAACAGGGGAAATCATTATTCATACTTCTATGAGCACGGTGCAATTCAATTTACAGGACCCATAATAAGCACCTGTGAGGAGAGGCCAGCTGTATGGCTTGCTTGAGATTTGAACCATCTATCTGCTCCGCGATCAGCAGGCGACGCATTCTCCTGAGGACCGAAGGCAAAACCTTTGTTCCTTTCCAGAGTGGTCTATATGAGGCTATCTGATCAGAAGCTAAATGATTCATGGTTTAGTGTATGTTTGCTCCCTTTGATATCTGTCGACTGAAAAAAGAAATCTGCAAATGTGTGTTACATAGAGAACAAGGAGAATCGTGGAGATATTCGCTATGGGAATTGATGTGGAGTCTGATTGAAGCGGAGAACGGCTTTATCTTATTGCCGTGCTAACAGAACAAAGGAGCTGACTTGTAAAGAAACTCAAGAACAAAGGGAAAATCATAGTCACAAAACGATGTCTGAATGCCTTATGCTCGGTGAGCAGTCAGAGAGACTCTGTGCTGTGAATTATTAAAAGCATTTCAAAGGTAATTTCTTTGATTCCTGCTACGCTGACAGTATACCTGACAGTATACTGCCTCAAACCAAAACCAATAGGCTGCTGACGCTCAGATGGAGAACCATTTTAGCTTTTCAAACCTTCTTTTATAAAGGTTGTGTATATTCATAGTGACGGGCAGTAGAGGTGCACTTTCAGGTGATGTATAGCATTGATACTCCAATCATTTGAACTGATGACACAACTGCAGGTACATAGAAAGCTCAAAGGTATTTAGAGCAGACTAATGTGTTTCTTGTCTGAAGGCTTTGATTCTTGTCCAAAAGCACTAGGGCAAAATGTATCAACCGTTTCAGCGTCTCAGTCCAGGTCCACTTGACCATCTGTTTCATTACTGTCTGGAAGGCAACACTGATCCAAGATCAGCTCCACTGATGGACCAAACAGAGCCTCTAAATCAGAGTCGGCGTCTGTGTGTCTAGTCAGGGACAACACACATTTGTGATACTTTTCAACACAAGATATGTTAATAACAACATATGTTGTATTCATATGTGTTGTATGTATGCTAAATGTATATTGTATGAAACAAAATGTGCAGTCAGCTCATTAATATTACTGGTGTGGACGTTGCTACACAGACTTCCACTATATGTACAAGTGAGTCCATTTTTGCATTAGAAAGTCCATTCCAGTTGCTCAGTTTTCAGACAGACGTGAGACGTCACGTGCTGTGATCCTCGACAAGGCGCTGCCAAGTTCATTTCCAGTCAGTGAACCGACCAAATGCTCACATTTCCCCGTGTGTTATATCTGCTCTTCTTAGGATGAGGAAGCTCTAATCCTTTTTCTTGTTCATTAAACCGGAGTCGGTGAACGCTCGCAGTATGGCGGTTGATAACTGGCTTTGGAGAGACACTGTGGAGTCAGAATTTTGAGTTGAGGAGCTCTCTGTAAGAGGATTTAGCTTTTGTTTTTTTCATCTGTATCTACGCCTAATTCATTGTTAGCTCACGCCTAATTGTTGTCTATATGTTGTCTTGACGCAGCCTAAAGGCATAAAAACATTACAAATACAATTAATGCGTTATGAAAAATAAGTGCCAGATGCCCTTCCAGCCAGGTTTGTCAAAGTGTGCTGGAAGCCACGAGGAACCTGAATTCTAATATATTATGCAAGCCCGACCTCAGGGGGAGCTGGCAGACTGAGCTGGTAAGTTGCTTGGTAATTGCATCATACAACCAGCAAAAAAAACACAATCATGGATATATGCGTGTGACACGCACACAAACACACACATACACGGTGAATATTACAACATCGATCTCATGGCTGCCACAGAAACAGTAGAGAGGCTATGATTCACATGATTATCGAGCTCGGGGCGGATGGATGGATGGATGAATGGATGCATAGATGGATGGATGGCATATTATATGTCTAATGGGCGTGTGTTAACAGATGAGTTTGCCGAGCAGGCCGCCGCAAAATCCATGAGTGAGGAAAGTCTAAATGATCCTGTGTATTGATTGGCTTTGGCTGACAGAGGGCTTTGCTCATGAGCAGCTGCTGTCCAGTGCAGGCTGATATCATAGACCTGTTGGGGGAGGTGTGGGTGGTGGTGGGTTGTAGGGTCCGACCTATAGGGGTTTTGAACCGACACCGATATGTTTAGCCTGAAGTCGCCAATAGCTGATATTTTGTGCCGATATTCAGTATCTGCATCATATCAGAGGTGGACGACATGACTGGCCAATATGTGATTTTCTATAAAAGGTGAATATTAGTGGGTAGGGTTAGATGATCCATAGTTTCACAATGAGCATACCAAGTAAAACACTCTGCGGCCATCACCTCGGCTGAAACAACAAAGATAAAATATCCACATCACAGCTTAGAGCGCTCAGTAATTGAAAAGGAGAGATTCAGCAAGCCTGTTTCTCACAGATGGAGCGCTGCATTTCTGAGACAATAATACGACTGTGGACCGATGCCTTTCCTCAACCATTCAAAGCTCAAAGTGAACCGAGGAGACAAAGAATTACAATGGATCTCCGTTTCTCCCCCGTTTCTGTCATTATGTCTGACTCAAGGCTCACGTGGCGCCTTGACCCCGGTCTGATGGGAGCCAGCTCATCGCTAAGTCACACTGCTGAAGGTGTGTGACGGTTCAAGTGCTTCCAACATGATGTTGTTACGATTCCTACTGGTTGCCAATAGAGGTCAATAAAAGCCATAGATTACTTAATGCCCCTTTAAAAACTCTATAGAAAGGGAGTTGTCATATTTATCATATTTAGCCATAATAATAGAAAGCAACTAAATCAGTTAAGAAAACAGGCCGTGAGTTGGGGCGGTCTGTGGACCTTGGTCAAACGGAGCTGATCGAAGTTACTGTAATGCAAAAGTGGCCAGCGGGGAATGGCACCATTCAGCCTATAGCGTTTTTCCACATGAAACAATTCTTTCTCACCCATAAAGTAGGTGACGGTCTTGCACATGGCGGCTCCGAAGATGAAGTCCTCCAGGATGTTGGGGATGAGGGTGAAGGGCATGCAGAAGATGGCCATCATCAGGTCGCTGACCGCCAGCGACAGCAGGAAGGAGTTGGTGACGGTCCGCATGCGCTTGTTCAGCATCAGGACCACGATGATCAGCAGGTTGCCAAACACACTGAGCAGGAAGATGAGCGAGTAGAGCAGGATGCGCAGCGAGTCCATCTCTGACAGAGAGAGAGGGCATCATTTATAATATCTATATAGGAAGGAAGTACATTATCTAGTGCATTACCAAGTGCAAAGCAGTGCATTAACGCAACAGACCCAATGAAGTCTTAGAAAACAGAGAATATTAACTTTGTTTCATCAACATCTTTCAATGTGCTAGTGTGAGTATTTTTTCTGGTAATTATGCAAGCAAACCAACTATTAAATGATGCTTGAAATAGGCCTAATAATAAGAAGAAGAAGAAGAAGAAGAAGAAGAAGAAGAAGAAGAAGAAGAAGAAGAAGAAGAAGAAGAAGAAGAAGAAGAAGAAGAAGAAGAAGAAGAAGAAGGGGATTAGTGCATTAACTGAATAGACTGGTTGTTCATATAGCAAACAAGACTTTAACCAGATAAACAACCAAAATTAAAGTATTCTACTATAAACT
>OMLI01089941.1:0-10554 GCA_900302605.1 Rondeletia loricata | reverse complement strand
TGATTGCTGTCTATTCATATTGTGATTGGCATAGTTTACCTGCCTATTCATCATCTCATTCCTGTCTATTCATACGATGGTTACCACCGCTCACACCTTCAACGACCGGCAATAGAAACTCGGGCATGCTTTTGGAACAGTATCATCATATGAATGGCCGGATGACTCCAGTCTAATGACTGGGACTCAGCTCTGTGGGGAATCCAATAACACAGAGTGCAAATCAAAATAAAAGAATGCACATGGCTACAATAACCTAAAACAAACAATTGCAGCAATCCCGTTGTCCTACTTCCTGTCGGGAATTCAACCAGTCCGCTTGTTTTACGCGTAGGGTCGCTTACGCGTTGTTGAGATTTGGGAGGTGTGCGCGTAGGCTCCTCTGCGAGCCTCTGCGACCTACGGTTACCCATAATACCCTTCGCTGCGTAGCTACGCAGATACGTTTACGCGTACCTTCGCAGAAGCATAAATCCCGCTTAAGTCCTTGTGCATGCACCATCTGTGCCTGCTGGTCTAGAACTGCTGCTCGTTTGAAAGTTGAATGGACTTTCTTTGCCAAATATACATACACATTTTACATAGATTCAAACAAGTAAACAATATCTTGTTACCTTATGTTTTTGCCCCATTCTGTCTGTCTGTTAGCAGGATATCTCAAAATGTTATGAATGGATTTGCACGAAACTTTGTGGAAAGGTTGGTCATGGGGCGAGGAAGAACAGATTAATTTTTCACACTGATTGGCCAAAGGGGGGTGTGGGCGTGGCTTCGCACTAAAAGGCATATAACTTCCAAATGGATTCACATACCACCAAACTTTGTGTGCCTATCAGCAGACAGAAGAAGAGGCAAACTCTCCATTATTGGCCCAATCAGACAACATGGGGGCGCTGGAGAGCTAATTTCCGGTTTAGACACAACTGCCCTGACAATTTCCCCCAAACTTGGTCCAGGGGTAGAAGGGCAGCCCTATTGGCCACTGAACAAATAGAGTGCTGATTGGCCACGTGGTGTTACGATAATCAGCTAAAATGCTTAAAAGTGGCTAGGATTTTAATATTTGCTTTTTAATTTGCATATCATGTCCCATTTCAGATACAGTCATGAAAATGCATCTCCTGATATGAAACAAGTTGATAATGGGGCATGAAAGTCAACTAAACATTTATCACCTCAGTTAAACAGGACTGCAACTAAGTAGAATTTATGCTTTACATACAGTCTAGCAATACTAATGTTGAATATCTGACTGACAACTACTCAGTACTTGGTGTTGCTGAAGGTCACAGATGCCAGGAACTGAGTACCAGCACATTGCAATTTCATAAGGAATTGTATCAGTTACAAAGTTAGATGGAAGATGCCATTTGATGAGATTAATACAAATGTTATGGCATGTTATGGTGTTGCAAGTAAAAGATCACAAGTATGACTGTCTTCATTCTCCTATGTGTTGTAGGTTTTGTGTCATTTTGGACTGGCGGCCACTGTCCAGGTTTGAAGGGACTGCTCCCTTTTTATTTTTTTTATCAATCTTGTTATTTTTCTTCCCATCAGGCTTTTGGTCAGCGCCTCCCAGGATGGCAAACTCATTATTTGGGACAGCTACACCACAAACAAGGTAAGAATGCCATATTCTGAGGAACTGAACAAATCTTCAAGTCATTCCAAACTGTGTTCAAAGCTACTATAGGAAGAAAAAAGGATCTGCATGCAGTCTGTCTTTGGGAGTCTTATCTTTGTTTAGCCTTCATCTTTGTGTGTGCAGGTGTATGCATTTTCATTGTGTGCACTTTGTTTTTGGACCAAACTAGCAGACATTCAACACTTTTTTAAAGCAAATGTCAACCTCATAAAATAAAAAAAGTTAAAACAGGAAGACACCACAAAATGAAAGAAAAGCAGGTACAAATAATAGTAAAAACAATAGGATAAGGGACATCACAAAAGCGAGTCTATAAAAATACTTTTAAAGAAGTTATTTAAAAGATGATGGTGATTCTACTAGCCTAAACTACTCAGGGTGGTTGTTCCAGAGCCAAATGCTCAGTCACCTTTAATCTTCAGATTAGAGTTTGGCTCATAGGGACGTCCTGGTGGCTCAGTTGGCGAAGGCGCATAACACGAAACTGCAATGTCCTGGGTTCGAATCCAGCCTAGGACCTTTGTCGCATGTCATCCCCCTCTTTCTCTCCCAATAATGGTTCTCAACTTTACCATTTTCTGTAGCTGTTCATCAAAGTTTAAGTCAAAATCAATCATTACTCCAAAATTTCTGGCAGCTAGCTTCACATTGACTGACGGAGTGTCGAGGTCATTATGTAACATTTGAAAGGTGTTTGAGGGCGCCAAATAATACTATTTAAAGTGGGTATCGTGTCCTTGAAAGGTTCAGTTAATATTGCCAATAGCCTTTGTTACATGCCCTCCCCTCTCTTTCCCATCTGTCACTGCATACTATCTGATATTCAATCTTCGTCCTCTGTCCTCCAGGTCCACGCTATCCCGTTGCGCTCCTCCTGGGTGATGACGTGCGCCTATGCCCCTTCTGGGAACTATGTGGCCTGCGGAGGCCTGGACAACATCTGCTCGATCTACAACCTGAAGACCCGCGAGGGCAACGTGCGTGTCAGCCGTGAGCTGGCTGGACACACGGGTAGGCTGGATATACACTATGAACATATCAACATGTACACTCGCATCAGCCCTACGTTTTGACCCATATGGATCTTTGGAGGCCTATACTGTTATTTTTGAATTTAAGCTGCCCATAGCCAATATTTGGCTGATTCAATATCTTAGAATAAGACAATTTTCCTGGCAAAAAATTCAAGTATTCAGTGTTTCCTTCAGAATTCTGGTCAGGGTGGAAAAGCCACTGAAACAGTATTTGGACCATGGGAAACGTACCCCAAAACCACACCGCGAACATCATCACATTTAAGCGCAACGTTTTTGTTCCGTCTGAGTTTCACCAGGGATGCTGCACTGGTTCCGTCATTAGCGTGCGTGTCAAAATCAGTCGGAATCTCAGTGATGGGTAAGTAAATGCATTATAACTAGTGTCGTGTTTTAAACCTATAGTCATTTACATTTTAATAAGTGTATTTACTAGCTCAAAATCAGTCCCTCGTCTTTTTTACATTCTTCTTTGATATGTCACGTTAGATTATTTCGCAGGACCCCGCTAGTAATACTGTAGGTAACATTAGTTAGCTTACCTGAAATTAGGCTTGCATGTAAAATGCTGTCTCTTAACCAATCTTAAATATACCGGTACTATCTATTGTACTGTATAGCAATAGCCATTGATAAAACTTCTTAATGTTGCACACAAATTATCATAGGGATAAAACAAAAGTAAAGCGTATTGTGACGCTTTGCCTTGTGTCACACGTGACTGATGTGGCTTGTTCAATTCACTAAATGGGCAGCAATTCAGCAGCAGCTGACGCTTGCTTCCTTGATGGAGCTGTTATGCTTGAGGTGTGGTTTCGGGGTAAAACGCTCCTTTGAAACCAAGTCTAATAACATTCTTTTAGGTGGTAACGGTTTCCGCTAGACATTTTTTTTTGTCGGCTAACATGGCCGGTAAGATTTCAGGATTCCGGACAAGTAGAACATTTACCGGACACATTTTAAATAGGCTAGAATAAATTTAAATAGCAATAAACAATACAAACCAAATGTAATGATCCAACAAATGCATTTAATTAACAGTTGAATCAACAGAATGGAAACGTAATTTCTTGCGGGCCTTTTGGCTGTCAGCGATCTGGTGGAAGAGTCATGCTGCCTTCACGCGCTCCTCGTAAGCTCATACTTCCGAGTATAACAGTCGTAATTACAACTCATCGTGTACTTTTTAATGAGAAATAACTAAACGGACCCTGACACAAAAGTAGCTGTTTTTCCTGACTATTTTAGAAACCAAGTGGTACAGAGCTCGCCACGGCAGGATGAAGAAGAGACTATTTTCAGTTTTGTAACTGATATTTTTATAAGTTTATTGGCTAAAAGTTGTTGTATATGCGTGACACCTAAATGTTCAACAAAGAGTGAGACTGTCACATCTTGGCATCTTGGTTATCATGTCAAATTCGACTTTCCCATTTGTATTTACCACTTTTGGGTTGTTTAAGCGTGCTCTTCCCATAATTACTATATTTCCGACAGCATTTGAATGCAGCATCGGCTTCCTACTGTCGTGACTGTGTGGCGATGTAGACCAAGTGGGGAAAATCTGATTGGCTGATATCTGATTTATATTAAAAGACCAATATCGGCCCCATATATCGTTGTAACCCTAATTAGTTCCACTAATGAGAGATACCAGTCACTTGGTGTGTCCGTGTGCATGAAGACCGCAGTTTGCCGAGCATTAGCCTAGCTCAAAGCTCTAATGAAAGTGTTGCGCTCTTGGGCAAGGAGCATTCATCTGACCAGTGTCACATGATGCAGGAAGTGTGTCAGCATTTTAGCTCTAGTTCCCTTGCTTTAGGGAGGGGGATGTCAACTCTGCCAGCTAGTAAAGGACAGAACATGGAAGCAAGTCATGAACCAAGAGATGCCCTCCAGCTTTTCCTGTTTCTGGTGGTGAATTAGTCAATTAATATGCTCCATGTAACCACATTCAGCATATACAGCGTTCCCTAGATCCTCTGTGATGAGGTAGGGACTTGGAATAAACTCACCTTTCCCTCTGTACAGCCAGTTAGCAATAGAAGCCGCCCCCCACCTCTTAATACTGTAGGATAAATGACAGTCCAGCACTCATTTAAGCGACTTGTGTGTTTGATTCCTGTCAGGTTACCTGTCCTGCTGTCGCTTCCTGGATGACAACCAGATCGTCACCAGCTCTGGAGACACCACCTGGTGAGTAGTGGTACTGCTTTTGGATTTGGATTTTACTGCCTGACCATTTCATGCAAGATAAAGACATTTTGTGCTGTGGAAAAAAGTGAAGAAAAAGGATGGTACTATTTATTCCATGGATTGATATATTTTTTATACCAATGTTAAAAATGCACGATATTGATGGCTATTATTCTGCAGGAAAGACAACAATTTCACATGTAGGTATACTTTTTCTGAAATAGCTGTTAACTTGTGGCACATATTTGTATATAACTTGTTGAAGATAACTTGAAAGTGCTTGTTATATTAGTCAAAATCTTCTGGGACAAAGATTTAATTCAACTTGATTCAGAACAGTTTAAATTTGACCAACATAGAGCCATGTCGCTGCCTAACAGGCCATTTCTCAACAATATGATATGACCCATTTGCTTGGCAGTCTCTCTAAACAAATCTTTTCTTTCTTCTTTTTGTTCACCTTAGTTGGAGCCCTTGTCCAGTCTTAAGTTAAAATAGTCATTTTAAACAACATTGTCGAGTAGTCCACTTCCCCTCAAGCCTCGCCTGTAGTGCTATAGGTGGTTCTGATTGGTCTGGAAGTAAAGTCACAAAGTAGAAAGTGGCAAATCCAGCAGCAGTCACCTTCTGAAAATATTTTGTTACATTTTTAGAGGTGTAATACAGCAATATCAATTTTCCAAATAAATATTCTTAACCTTAGCCAACATTGTTAACCATAACCAGTGCGCTCCACTTTAAAACCAAGTCAAGCTTGAGCTACCAGTGTTGAGTCTGCCTGGATTAGATTAACATCAGACATCCACCAGCATCATGGCATGGGTCACAAATCAGTTTACTTACTTACTAATTTCAAAGCGCTGTTGACATTTCTTTGTGTTTTGCAGCTATAAATTAATGTTCTCTGTCCTTTCTTGCCAGTGCTCTGTGGGACATTGAGACCGGTCAGCAGACGACTACATTTGCTGGTCATACTGGTGACGTCATGAGTCTCTCTCTGGCACCCGACACCAGGCTGTTTGTGTCCGGAGCCTGCGATGCCTCAGCCAAGCTGTGGGACGTCAGAGAAGGAATGTGCCGACAGACCTTCACTGGCCACGAGTCAGACATCAACGCCATCTGCGTAAGGCCACCAACCGCCCCTTTGGCACTCGTAAACACACATACACACACACACTCTCTTATATGTCATATATTAATCAGAGTGCGACCAATATGGATTTTTTATGACCGATAAATATTTTTGTATTGAAGCTGCCGATAGCCAATTGCCAATATTTTCTGCCGACATTCAGTATCTTTAAATTAATTATTTTCATTCCCAAATAAATTTCAAGCATTCCATCATGGGACACTAAAACAGTCCATTGACAGTCATATTAATGAAATGATTTTAGGTGGGTTAGCAGCTCTTTAAGGCAGGGTAAGGCAGGTTTCATTGCACCCCTGAAGCTGCTGAGTAAAATCCTCCCACACCACACTGGAATGATTTATCTTGTCAGTCATTTGTAATAATAATATTAAAAACATATTCATGTATACTTGTATGGAATCTGATAAAAAATTTCTCAGTGGAATCAGTTCGGGTTAAGGGCTTCCCGTAGACAACCAGTGTAGTATTGATCAATTCTACAATAAAAACTTGTGCTATTGCTATCGCTCTCTCCACTTCCACGTAAACATATAGTTAAGAGATGGCTATCGCTTTTGATGGCACCAACAACAGTCTGTCTCCCCTCATCTGAGGCTGATCCTCCTGCCTCCATTTGGGTCTGTTAAAATAGAGCAGTGCATGCATTCATAAGTTATGGGATTGATGGCCGTCTATAGGCAACTTTTTAAATGACTATATTCAGGGCGTCCTGGTGACTCAGTGGTCTAAGGTGCGTATCATGTAAATGCAATGTCCTGTATTCGAATCCGGCCCAGAACCTTTGTTGCATGTCATCCCCCTATCTCTACCCTACATTTTTCCTGTCTCTCTCCACTTTCAACTCTCTAATAAAGGCAAATAATGGCCAAAAAAAGAAATCTTCAAAAAACGTTGCTGGCTGGAAATGAGTTAGTAGTCGGCTATTTGGCAGCCGTTGCTTGTGGAACACACTGCCCTGTTGCAGTCATGGATGGAAAAACAACACATAGTAACGGTAGACTCTCCCTTTTCTTCCAGTTCTTCCCCAACGGCAACGCCTTCGCCACAGGCTCAGACGACGCTACCTGCCGGCTGTTTGACCTGCGTGCCGACCAGGAGCTGATGGTGTACTCGCATGACAACATAATTTGTGGCATCACCTCGGTGGCGTTCTCCAAGAGTGGCCGCCTGCTGCTGGCCGGCTACGATGACTTCAACTGCAACGTCTGGGACACCCTGAAGGCCGACCGCGCAGGTAAGCCACCATACAGAGCCATAGAGAGAGTGGTGTCAGACCGATATGGGTTTTTGAAGGCCGATACCCATATTTTTCGATTGAAGCTGCCGATAGTCAATATTTTGTGCTGATATTCTTTTCCATGCCAAAATGTCCCAGAAATTAAGTATTCAGTGTTTCCCCAAAAATGTTATTCTTGTCAGGGTGGAAACACTTCTGAAACAGCATTTAAACCATGGGAAACTGGAACTCTCCATTGAAACCCATACAAATGAAATTCTTTGATGTGTGTTAGCAGCTCCTTAGGAAAAAAATCCACCGTAAAACACTTATTAGCTATGTATTTTGCATTCTATTTTGTTGTTTGGTGGTGTATTTTTCTTATTCCGGTGGATAACTGGTCAAACATAGATGACATGATGTCACAGAAAAGTAAATTACAACACTTCATCACAAAATAACTGGAATGCATTGAACATCACAGATTGATGATATATAACAGTGTAACAGTATCTGAGGGTGGGCTTTTCCTTTACGGCAGGGTGAGACAGGTTTCATTGCCGGTTTTACAGACTGCCACTGCTGAAGCTGTTAAGTAAAATATTCCACACCACACTAATGAATTTGCTTGTCAGACATCTTAAAAATAATCAAATCATATTCATGCATAGTTTGTGGAATCTGATCAAAATGCCACATTAGAAATAGGGGTAGACTGATATATCAACTTGGACAAGCTATGGTCAGGGAGGAACCTGCAAATCGAAGGTGGATGACATGATAAGTCGATATAAAAATGTTTTATAATCGTCGTCTGTCTTAACCTAAGAGAGAGAGAGATGACTGTCAGTTATCTATCGCAGAAGAACCAATGCCCCAAGTGTTGTTTATCACAGACTCACTGGCAATGAGAGTGGAGATCATTTATATTAGGGATACACCAATACCATTAGACTGCCGATACTGATTACAAGTACTAAAATTTAAAGTATCAGTGAATACAGAGTACTGATCCAATCCATTGTTTTTACTGAACAGTATAGACTGAGACCAAAGGTTTCCGGTCATTGGACAAAAATGTTTGATATGTCTAATTTCTAATTTCCTCCAATAGAGATCCAGTGAAAAAGACAGAAAATGAAATTGTTTCATGTGATTTCTGACATAAAGCACATGGTTCTTTGCATTAGATTTTAGTATTGGGGAAATTCTGGTACCGATTACCTATTGTAGACTGATATCAGCCTGATATCTGGTCTGTTTATCAGTATCAGTGCATCCCTAATTTAGATGTTTATTGTTTATGGCAGGTTAGGGAACAAGCTACATATAAAGAGGTGAAGCTTTATAGCGTCAGAGTAGAAGAGTCCAGCTCAGTTGAGTGTGATTACTATAACACACAAAGATCTACAGATGTTAATGTGGACTGCAAAGCCAATATTGCGCATAACTACCCGCAGGGTGGAAAAGCCACTGAAACAGTATTTAGACCAGGGATGGGCAAGCCGAGTACTGAAGAGTCTGCAGGTTTTCATTCCTACTCCACAGCAGCTGATTTCACTGACTAACACTCCTTTAACCAGAGAGAAGGAACTAATGAGTGAAATCACCTGCAGTCTGTTGCCTCAGCTGGACGTGTGTTAAATTGTAGCTTAGGGTGTAAAGTCTCCACTAACTAGTGCGCTTTCTCAATAAGCATTCTTGTGTCCTCCATGACGTGTTTGATGTAATATCTAATGGCCGAAGTACGATTCCAAATCAAAAGAACATCAGCGTGGAGGATGGATAAAGATCCCAGAAGTGTACTTGTAAACCGAGGATGCGTGGGATAGTGACTTGGCTGATGAGAACGAATGGGAAGCCCCAAGATGCACTGCAAGAACAGAACAGCACATCACATCCAAACAGAGCTATAGTCTATAGTGCAGAGCTGGCTGATGGATCACGTGCGCATCGTCACACACCCCATCTCAAACTGTAAGGATGCTTCACTGCGTTCGCTTTCATGAGAAGACAGATATACATCTATGTATACAACTAGATGTAACTAATACAGACAATAGTGACATCGAGTGGTGTAACCGTTCAAGTTAGGCCTAATGCAACCTGTCACGCCATTGGTCGGTCGGTCGGTCGGTCCCAAAAATTATATATGTAAACAGTTATTTTATATGTATTTATATAGAGCCATGGGATACAGGGACAATACCCACAAGCTTCTCAGGCTGCCACACAGATGCTTTAGCTCACTTGGTAAGGTAGTGGACTTTCATGTGGGGTTCTAAGGTTCTAATCCCGGGAACTCAGCAAGCACAGAATGTTTACATTATGCTATTTGACATGGTGGAAAATACTACTAAAATTGCATTTGTAATTGTGTTCAACTGTGAAGAAAGATGTTTAGGTGTGATCAAGCCGTGAACCAAGTAAGTTCGAACACTATTGTATTACAACATTAGATTGCATTTGAAGTCTTTTTTCATGCATTTATTTTTTAATGGGGGCGAATATTAGTGGGCGGCCCCTCCCGTCAGGTGGGCGGGGCGCCCACTAATGGAGTATGGTAAGGGGAACACTGAACTTTAAGCATTAGTTTGTTTTTCACCTTAAAATCAAGGATTATAATAACTCTGTCAACAATGTTTTCCTCCAACAGGGAGCTCTGACTGTTTCGGAGCCAGCCACAGCTTTTTGTGTCATTTGACAGTATAAATAAATAAAAAAAGCATTAACTTCACAAATAAAATGTCATGACTTTTCCAAAAAAAAAGCATCAACTTCACAAATAAAATTTCATGACTTTTCCAAAAATGTTCTCCCCTTTATTTTTCAAGTTCTCCAGGCCTGGAAATACTATTTTAAAATTCCATGACTTTTCCAGGTTTTCCAGGTGTGGGGGAACCCTGTACCTGGTATGCAACTGAGAGATTTCACAACTACACTGCGCATATGAAGCAGCAACATTTACTTGGGTATGCATGCTGGTGCAGCAGGCTCTCAATCGTGGAGCCCTGGGTTCTAGTCCCGGATAACATAACTTCATTTTACCTTTGTAATTAGAGCTGTAATTTATTTTCATTGATGCAAGACAAGTATAATATACATTAAACTGAATCAAAAATAATCCTCTTAATGTAATACACAGAACAGCCAATAATAATAATAATAACTAGAAATTCCGATCGCTGAGCGATCAGGAAAAAAGCCTCCCCCCGCCTGCCCTTCCACTGCCTTGGTTTGTTTTTCTTCCCAATGCACTGCAATTCCAATTTCAATATAAGTCCCTTTTATATTGCAGACCATGACT
>OMLI01089940.1:12981-24501 GCA_900302605.1 Rondeletia loricata | reverse complement strand
TGCGCTCAAATGATACCCTCCAGCTGTCTGTACCTAGGGCTCGTACAGAGTTAGGTAAACAGGCCTTTATGATTTCTGCCCCTACAGCTTGGAATCTCTTGCAGACAGAACTTCAGCTTGAGACTTTGGTCTCATTTGGTCATTTCAAGGGTTTAGTGAAAGACCTGGAGGCAAGTACAGTTGGCACCTGTACCTGTTTCCCAAATTAGGTTTGAGTCACTGTACTGGTTTTATTTGTTATGTATTGTTTTAACTTGTTTTTAATGAGTAACTGTTACTGCGGCTTTCTTGGCCAGGGCTCCTTCGAAAAAGAGACTTGTTCTCAAAGGAACTCCCTGGTTAAATAAAGGTTTAATAATAAAACAAAAAAACAAAAATATGGACTTCTCTGATGCATATTTTTTATGTTTACAGCTGTTTATGCATTGTTTAAATATGTAATAATGTATTGACTGCTTGGTCTAAAACTGGGCTATACATAGCCAAAAAAGATCCTGGGCTATATGAGAGCTAAAGCATAGATGTGACGTTGAAATGACGTCTAGTGCTCAGTGGGAAGGGGTGTTGCATACAAGGTTATTACAACTATAGCTAAAACTAAAACTAAGATTAATGCAAGGCATGGATTTTGAGTAAACTAAAATAAAAATAAATATAATTTAAAAAACAGAAACTAAACTGAAAATAACTTTGCACCACTAAACTAACTTAAACAAAATATAAAAGAACCTGAATTATTTTCAGTTAGAGTCTTGGCTATTTCCATACTTAAAGAGAAGAGAGAAGTTCTCAGTAATGAATGGGCCCTTGGCAAAAATCTATATTTATATGTACAATGGATAGCCAGAGATAATTTTCTGTCAGTGTGTACACAAAACTACCAAGAAATGCATGACTGTGGAAATACTAAAACAAGTAAAACTGAGAAAACACTTTTCTTAAATACCATTTCAGCAGGCCTACGCATGAGAGCTGGCCCTGTAATAAGCAGACAAGCCCTGGGCTTCATGGTTACAGTGATGGATTTTGACAGCCTCCATGGCTCCATGGGTATGAGTTTGCCAAACTGTCAAGTAGGGGAAAACGGGGTAAGTTGAGCCTGTGGGTAAGAAGAGCCATCCCTTGTATCTAGGCACCATACACAAAACCGTGCACAAAATCATGTGACCATAGGAAGAGTAACGTTGTGTTGACAGTTGTGTTTGAAATAAATACACATTTTGCCATCTTATTAGCACAAAATGGGAAAAGTGGCTCATTTTACCCAATTCTCCCCTACCAATTTTTACATGTTTGCTGCAATGCTACTGCACCGCTGCCAAACCTACAAGAGGAACTGTTTGGAAAACCTCACCGTAATTACTCAAGATAGAATCAGTAGCTAACAATATAATAAGTACTATATAAGGTCACCTCAGCACCCAGTGTAGCTGTCTTAATGGCCATTATATTTCAGAGAACAGTCCTTTTAGAGTTGTGACAATATTTACGAACACTCTGCTCTGCCCCGCGCGTAATTTATTCTGATTTATCCTTCCTCAGTTGTACTCATGGTCCTCCTTTCCCCAAAGACCTCATTAGGATCTTCATCTTTACGCGGATTACTGATTTCACAGTTCATGCTCAAATTAAGCCTTTTTATTAAACTATGTATCAGTAAACAAAAATTATCCTGGGTATGGCATAACAATGCAGCCACTATTATAACATATTTCAGAATCTCTGATTAGTTCCTCAAGTAAGCAAACACTCACAGACACAGACACAGACATACATCCACACATCCACACGATATTCGCCTTTCACCATTGAAAGAGAGTGCCTTCAGATTCAAATGTACCAGGATTATTCTGTCTCGTTTTCTATGGCTCATTTCAATCTCTGTCCGAGATATATTTAATTATGGAGCTGAATCCTATGCTAATTTACAACAGAAAGAAGTGATAGTATTGTAGCTGAAGGACTTGTTAGGGAATATCATAATTAAATATGACGTATTAGTCCATTGAGTGTTGTATTGAGAAGGCACCCCATTGCTACAATAAAAGCGCTACAAAGACAGATACAAATACAAGTCCTCCAACACCCTGTTTCATGAATGCATAAGCAAGCAGCTAGCTTTGAAATTACACCTGCATGGATCATTTCGAGCCAGACCTGTCACTCTCCGCTCTCCATCCTCCCCCATCGTCCAACTCTACTTCAGCTGGGCTACTTGTCCTCCAATGTCTACGTAGCATCCGACAACAGTTTGAATCTTACGCAATCTACCCAGGTGTGATAAATACATGTTTGAAGCACAGAGCTTTGGACTGGAGCATAATGAGAGAGACCTGGTTGAAGTTAGTCTGTGGTGATCAGTTGAATTTCCCTTTTCATTTAAAAGATAGTTTTTCAATCATATTTGCTTATTTACGAGAAGCGTCTCCGTAGCTCTTACATCTGACTCATATTAAAAGAACAAATCAAAATAGAAAATTGCCTCTTTCTCAACAGAATGTGATCTAAGCCAAGACCCAGACAGACAACAACAGAAGTCCATTTGACCCCGGATGATCATACACACTCTTCCCTATTGTTCTTGGAACATCATCAAAGTCTCTCCCTCTTGAGCCAAGCGTAAATCTTGTCACCACCAAGATCAAAGCCTCCCAACGCTTTCATGCAGTGCCTTGAATTGTGCTCATCGCGCACTACTCGCCTTTTGTTCATACATGTAAATGGTTGTGATGAAAGAGCAGTAAAAAGAGGAAGTTGCTGTAGACAGGGATGGATCTGAGGTGTGTTCACAGACCCTGTCTGAACGCATTGAGCTCCTCTCTCAAATCCCCCTACACTGCCGTTAAGCTCCTGTCTTTATGACTCACTAAAATATTAATCAGGCCTGAAGCAATGGGAGCAAGGCCACAAAAACACATATATAGCGTTACATGCGAATGCTCACATATACGCACACACTCACGCACACACACGTACACATTGTTCAGAGCAGGGAGCCTTTATAATTTATTGGTTCGGTGCTTTTGAAATCCAGTGCCTGGATGGCTCAGTGTTAAGCCTCAGTCACAGACATAACGTTCTCCCTGAGGAGAGAAAACCACAGAGCACTGTTAGCCTGCTGCTGTACACTGTGCACACGTGTGAAATTGAAAATTGGCCTGCCATCATTCACCGAAAATGCTAGGTTCAATGACTTTTTTGGATCAATGATTAATGCTGGTCTATGCAATATATTGTCTGACATAACAGTGTTATGCTCTGACAAGTCATTATTTCAGTTGCCACAGCGTAGCAAGTATCAAGGATGGATGTCGGCAAGCAATCATGTAGGTAGCACAGGCGTGAGAGCAGAATTATGGTACACAATATACCCATTGTGCTTGAGGCTGTTGCAGTTTATGGGTTCATGGTTTCCAAGACATGATTGAATTAAATAAAGGTCAGCCCTCATGTAGAAACATGCGAAAAATGTTTATCATTATGCATTTAAAAACTCTACAGAAGCCCAAAGATAATTATTTGTTTTGATCGGTGAGACAATGTGACATTGTCCATTTAGGGTAGCCAATTCTCAGAACTCCCAAAAGGGTTATGCCGCTTTTTGTGATGTGTTCTTTCTTTTTCTATAACAGTTTGTTTTCCTTGTGTCTAAATAAAAAGAAAACAAAAAGCGTGCACAAAGGAAGGACCAATTGCTGTTCAGGAGAAAGAGAAAGAGAAAAAAACCATGGAAGAGTTTGAGCTGTCACTGCAATTGTCAACTCATCCCAATCCATGGTTTAGTTTCATGAAAAGTTGAGTCACAGAATGGAGGAAAGCGGCGTCTCCAGTCACACACGGGGAAGATCTGCAGAGGGAGGACAGAGAGTTTGAAATCAACATCAGATTACTGTCCTCGTTCACAACATACACACACACACACACACACACACACACGCACACACACACGCACACACGCACGCACGCACGCACGCACGCACGCACGCACACTTTCTCGCCAATGCAGTGGATACATTTTTCACGTGTTTCTGCTAGATGTGATGTTTTTAAGGCATTGTGAGTTTAGATCAGATTGCAACATGTGTGTAAATGACTTCAAATCACGTAACACACCTGATCAGTGCAATTTAATATAATCTGAAAAGCATTGTGTGTCTGCAACTAATCACATTACAAGAATAATGAATGAAGTTGGAGAAAAGGAGCAAAAAGCTGTACACCCTAGTATACTCATGTCACTTGAGTTTTAACCATGGCATGCATTGATCTGGATCTAATGAGTTTCCACTAACGGTACTGTAGCTCAGTGGTTCCCATGGGAAACTGCAGATCATGGCATGGGATGTGCTGGAGATTTAATTAATTATTGAGGAGTGCAGTTGGCAAAATTCTGTTTCAGACATAGGCTAGACTTCTACTCATATGTTTGGCTCAGACATACAGTACATGTCTACTTATACTTTCTTTACAAACACAAAGGGACACAAACACACACACACAGAGAGAGAGAGAGAGAGCGAGTCATGGTGCGTCATATTAAAATAGCCTACTTAAGCAAGCATAAAATGTAGGATACAGTTTGAGTTGAGGATACAGAAGTATTAACTTTTCTTGAATTAATTACCTTCCCGTCTTCAGGCATTTCACGGCATTAAACATAAACGTATTGCATGGACCTCATTCTAATCTGTCTATATTGTCACTAACGAATTGTGGCGCCAATTCAATTAACATCGCCCTCCACAAAGTGGTTACTTTTTGGATGCATCTAATTTCCATGATCACTTTCTTCGCAGGTCTAATGAGTCATGACATAATACAGCCTAAAGCCTTCCTCCCACGCCTTTTCCAGCCCGCTCCTCTCTTTATTAGACGCGCTCCTCTCCTCCAGCCCTCAGAGCAGAGGCGCCAGCCAGCGGAGCTCATCCTGCTGCGGAGCTCATCCTGCTGCGGAGGGACGGGAGTGGGTGTTCACAAACGAACCTCTTGCTCGGATATACCCTTATCTTACCGAGATGAAACTGGTTTTTGTCGTCGTTGCGGTTGCGTCCATCTTTACAGGTAGGTGAACGCACAGCCTAATGTTTTCTCTCTTGCAGAGTACGTGAACTTGCCGAGCGCAGTTCAGCACCATGGACAGAGACACTGGCGACTGGGACGGGCTGCGTTGCACCGTTTGTCCGCATTAAATTAACTGTGATCCTTTTACTCTCTTACAATCTGTTAAATATATTGTCGAGCAGTATGGCAATTATACATTTTACTCACACATTGATTTTGACAATTTTTTTTTTTTTTTATCATGCAGAAAATCTAGCGCTTCCAGTTGGAAAAGAAGGGCAGAGAGAAGATGTGGTATGTTTTTCTAATGCATTTTGATAATGAACCGTATAGCTGTATCGAGAATCTAATGTCTGAAGAAGAGTAGGGCTATATTTTCCTAAGAGAGTGAGGTTATTTGTGTATTGCAGGTAAGACGATGTTTGGTTGAAGTCTTGTCCAAAGCTCTCTCCAAACCGGACTCTCATGCGCTGGATCCGGAATGCAAAGACATTCTCCAAGCAGGTTTGTAGCACAAGGCGACCTATTATAATTCACTTCCAGTCGTTCATATATAATACATTATTTTATTGACTGAAAATTGAGATACTATCATCCAAATAATCCAATGAGTATGAAGATAGGAAACAAAAACTGAGCCAAGCACTAATCATACAGACTACCATGCATATTGAGGTGAATCCATAGTGAAAATGTAAGGACAGTGCTGTTTGTTGATGCAGCACTCTTTCACTGTCAGGTCACTGAGGCACTGAAGAGCTCATGGATTCAGACAGAATAGTAGCACAGTATGTCTTGGCAACCAGTGACATAAATAGAGCAATTCACATTAGCACAGTTTTCATGGCACTTCTCCACAGATGAGGCTGGTTTCATTAAAGAAAAAATATTCAGGATTCTCCTTGTTGTCTTTGAACACAGAGCTATGCAGACATTTGATAGAACCCAAATATTAAACAAGCGACTCACCAAATCGTGAAGTATAAGAACCTATATGGGTTTTGATTTAGGGCTGAAATCAAATAACAAAGCCATTGTAAGGTGTCACTAAAAGCTATAGTTGGAGATTATTATACTTCCTCTGATCTTTCTTTTCTTCTGTTATAGGGGTTGAACATGCCCCACTGGACAAGAAGAATGGGGAGGGGATTCTAACTCACGAAGAGGAGTTCAAAGGGCATGGAGAGGAGCCTGAGGCGAAGGGAGCAGACGTGAAAGACATCGAGGCACTCCTGAAATCTGTGGAGGAAAAGAGAGAAAACCCTGAGGATGAGCGCAGCCAGGAAACCTGGGGTCTGGATGATGAGAAGGAGAAGAGACATGAGAACGAGGAGGAAGATAATCAAGAGAAGAGGAGCAACTGGAGAGCTGGAAGATACCACCAAAGAAAACACAAACGAGATGAAGAGCCCTCAGAAGAAGAGAGGGACGAGCAAGAAGAAGAACGTAGTCAGGAGTCCTGGGATCTAGACAAAAGGCATGGAAAGGAGGATGAGGGAGAGAGAGACAAGCGCATATGGAAACCCACACATCGCTACCACCACAAGAAAAAGTTTCACAAGCGCGGTGATGAACTATCAGAGGAGGAGGGAGACAACGAACGCAGCCAGGAGTCCTGGGGTCTTGACGATGAGAGAGAAAAGAGGAACTGGAGGCCTGGAAGGTACCACCAAAGGAGACAGAAACGTGATGAAGAGCGCTCGGAAGAAGCAAGGGAAGAGCCAGATGAAGAACGCAGCCAGGAGTCCTGGGGTCTTGACGATGAGAGAGAAAAGAGGAACTGGAGGCCTGGAAGGTACCACCAAAGGAGACAGAAACGTGATGAAGAGCCCGATGAAGAACGCAGCCAGGAGTCCTGGGGTCTTGACGATGAGAGAGAAAAGAGGAACTGGAGGCCTGGAAGGTACCACCAAAGGAGACAGAAACGTGATGAAGAGCGCTCGGAGGAAGCAAGGGAAGAGCCAGATGAAGAACGCAGCCAGGAGTCCTGGGGTCTTGACGATGAGAGAGAAAAGAGGAACTGGAGGCCTGGAAGGTACCACCAAAGGAGACAGAAACGTGATGAAGAGCCCGATGAAGAACGCAGCCAGGAGTCCTGGGGTCTTGACGATGAGAGAGAAAAGAGGAACTGGAGGCCTGGAAGGTACCACCAAAGGAGACAGAAACGTGATGAAGAGCGCTCGGAAGAAGCAAGGGAAGAGCCCGATGAAGAACGCAGCCAGGAGTCCTGGGGTCTTGACGATGAGAGAGAAAAGAGGAACTGGAGGCCTGGAAGGTACCACCAAAGGAGACAGAAACGTGATGAAGAGCGCTCAGAGGAAGCAAGGGAAGAGCCCGATGAAGAACGCAGCCAGGAGTCCTGGGGTCTAGACAAAAGACATGGAAGAGAGGAGGAGGAAAAAGAAAAGCGCATATGGAAACCAAGCCATCGATACCACCATAAGAAGAAATACCACAAGCGTGGCGGAGGCTCCTCTGAAGAAGAGGAAGAACAGAGGAGTGATTCAGAGGAATATGAGGATGCGGCCAAGGAGAGGGACAGGGACGAAGCTCTGAGGTACTTCTATTCGATTTCTTACTCATTATATGACAGTGGTTTTCAGGGTATCCCAGAATCCATAAACTTCTGAATTACACTTTATACTATTCAATTATGCAATTGTGTATTCTCCACTTTAAATTAATTATACAGAGTTCAGCAATATACACAGTCACTAATCCACAGTGATCAAAAATCACTTTGGCAAAAGAGATGAATGAGCCCCATAGGCAGTTTACATGGCTGACGTGAAAACCATTGAGAGTAGAGGATCTAACTGGGGCTGTTTGTCAGGTATCTGGTGGAGAAGCGCAATCCCTGGATCTACCGAGGCTACTACCATCCTGCCTGGTTTAAAAGGGACACAGACGAACACACTGCAACCTCAGATAAGGTATATGTGGTATAAATGTTTGTGCTTGATATAAAATAGAAATGTCCTTGCAAAATGTCTGTAGCTTGAAATTACTTTTTTAGAAACTTAAGATTTTACCTAAACATGTGGATAGAGGAAATGAACCTGCATTATCAATTAATTGTTTTTTATTAAATTTGGGCTGAATGCTTCACCAAATAAGACAATGAGCTTTTAAAAATATTTGGCACGTAGTTATGAAATATCAGATTTTTGATCCTCTCTCCCTGCATAGTACGTTTTGACCCAGCACAACATCCTTCAATGGTTTACACATTGAAATAATTGAGTCCATGTTTCTTCATCCAATTCATTTTTACCATTATCAACCCATGTATTTTTGATAAGCATTTTGGTCTAAATTTGACAGTTCAGAGACATAAACTAGGTCTGCCTTGATATGTTCAGATGGAGGAACTGGCCGAGTTGTTGAGCCATAAGATGAACCAGCTGGCCAGCCATTCTAATCAAGAGGAGAGGAAGAGGAGCACACACCAGAGACCACTTACCCCTCAGGAGGTAAAATTCATACTACATCCACTAAATGCAAGAAAATGACCTTTAAGGCTGATGGGAAAGATGTATTTGCCGTCACGTTCACTTTATCAAATCAATAACTAGAAACCACTGAACTGAAAGAAACAAATAAAACTAGGCTGGAGAATAAATTAACTCCCCATATAAGTCCATATACTATTCAGTAGAACCTCATCGATCTGAAACTTGGACTGATGAAGTGACTGGTCTACGCAGCAGGCCTCATAAGGATAAAATGTGGCAACGCAAAAATATATGCTGATCGTAACTAGTGGAAAAGTAAAAGCATTTAACCTGCAAGAGACGGTGCAAATAATTTTTGAATGGATTAATTTGCATCTTTCACATTTTGAATAACCTGTGGTCCAGAATGTCAATACATTTCATCCTGTTGATAATCTGTTCCACAGGGGTTTGGATAAACAATATTCTACTGTATATTCAACTGACCTTGTAAAGCCATCAAGCTCATCGAGTACCTCCACACAATTATTTCACTAGGGAAAGAAAAGCCATGCTTATTATGGAAATCTCAAGGGTACATGGAGATGTCAGGACTCAGAATCACTGAGTCCCAGTGAATATGCATCTGTGCAAATGCACGTCAAAACAATATCCCTCTTGAGCATGTCCCAGATAGGTTGCCTGGCAAGTAAATTAATAATGTAACCAATATATTCATGGCCAATGGATTGTTCTGCAACTCTGGCATGCTTAAATAGTACAACCAAGATATCTATTGCCTGTTCAAATAATTTGCCATTCTTCACAGCATCTCTTTCTCTTCAGCTCTCATTGTCTCCTTTTTCTATTTGTACTCCCCACACCATGGTTTTATACTGCAGCAATTGCAATAAAAACCTCATAATTACAACCTGAGTGTCATAATACCCCTATTAAAAAGAGGAGTGCTATGGCCTGCGGAGAACTCTCGATCGTGTTACATTCTTTAGCAGCAAAACAAATCAGGGACAGGGAAGGACAGAATGACCTATTAATTGTAGAGCACATTGCCACATCCAACTCTTGGGATTTTAGAGGGAATACTTAAACTAAATGACCAGTAACCATTTAAGCAAATTAAGCAAATTTGGGAGCAGGCCTGGGAAATCAACGGCAATTTATCATCATATGATGCCGATTTCTGTTCCATATACAGTAGGTTCTGAAATTATAGACAGCTCAGGTGTCATGACCAAATGGATGGATGTTGCTGACCTATAAATACTTCATGTTTTTCAGGAGAGAGAGGTGGAAAACCTAGCAGCGATGGACATGGAGTTGCAGAAAATTGCTGCCAAGTTGCATGAAAACAGGGAATAAGCCAGGACAGACAGCATTTCAAGACTATCAATGGATTACAGCGATCTATGGTTACCAACTTAGTGTGCTTAGTGTTTAAAAAAAAAATGGGGAAAAAACAATACAAAACCCTGGAGCCTTGCGAAAAAGATTCTATCAACTTGTTTATCATTGTATTTGTGATATTTTGATGTTATCAAAATAATCAGCATGGGAATGGTTTTGATGTTTATATATATATATATATTAAAAGAGAACATTAAATTAATAATATATAGCTAAACCAAATGGTTCAGCAATTTCAATGATTGTGTTCTTAAGTTTGTTCAGTCTGCACTCAATAAAAGGAATTATTCTGGGACCAAACAAATACCTCTTGCATGTTTAATTATTTCTTGATGAAAAAAAAAGTATTTTCTCACATCAAGCTCATTACAAAGATTATTTTGTTTTTAGAACAGAATTTTATTCTGGGCAGGATGCAGATGTAATCCACAGTATAACGCTGCATTAGCAAATGACTCATTTTCTACATGGCACTTTCTGCAGAGGAATAATAAAATAAAAAAAACACCTCTCTGTTAAAACCTAGAAGAACCGAAAAAAAGCTACAGAGAAAAAAAAGCCTTGCTTGTTTTTTTACACCTGGTCTCAAGGGACGAGACACAGAACTATCGCTTATTATCAACAACACAAAAGATTCTGATTTGAGCAGTTCCTTACATAACACATACAGCGAGTTCGTATAGCCAAAACTGGCGTACAGTACACTC
Source organism: Rondeletia loricata (assembly GCA_900302605.1). NCBI lineage: Eukaryota > Metazoa > Chordata > Actinopteri > Beryciformes > Rondeletiidae > Rondeletia > Rondeletia loricata. Next base: position 13,874 of record OMLI01089940.1, on the reverse strand, counting down.
TTCAGCGTCACGGCTTCATCTGCACTGATCTGAAAACACGGGAGAAACTCATGATGAATGCAAACCAGACACACTGTCTCCCCTATTCCAGACGTGTCAAATCAGTTTAGCAGAAAAGAAAGTCATGGCCAGAGGAAATCACTACAGGCCATTGGCAATGTGCCCTTATAGAAGTCAGAGACGTCTGTAATTGTTTATCCTTCAGTCTCTGTCAGTTTGAGTCTCTTTGGCGCTGGCTCCTCAGCTGTCTGGGAGCCTGAGGGTTTGGAGTTGTCCGTGGCAACCGTTATCCCTGAGAGGAGGTAGCCCCCACCTCCGCTCATCAGTAGCACAGGATGTGTCCTGTTAGGCAACACCTAGGGACACAACACAAAAATACAGTCAGATGTCATTAGTTCTATAGGAAGAGGAGGAGGAATAACACTTCGAGCATGAGGGGAAAGGGCCCTTTGGCCATTCATTAAAGAGTGCGTAAACACACTGTTTTCAGCCAGTCTCCACCAAGTACACAATTTTGAAAGTGTGGAGGGGGGCGAGAACGAATAGCGGCACGTGTCTGTGATAACGGATCACCCGTCTCTCCTTGGGGGCGGTGGTAATTTTCTGGTGGCAAAGCATTTGATGCTGCCAAAGGAGAAATACCATAAGTGCAACATGGTTGAAAGTTTCAGCCCATTAAGAGCAGTGCAAAAAAAAATGTTCTGCCCCTAGCAGACTTAAATCGAAAAATTTTGAAATTAAGTACAGGATCAAAACCATGTTTACAGCTCAAAAAGCATGATTTAGTGCCAATTCATGCTTTAAGAATTACCTGGTAATGTCTGAGCCAGGAATCGGTGAGTCTAAGGTTGACAGTACCGCCTTGTTCCCTGAGTTTTGTGTAGCACTCAATA
>OMLI01089940.1:0-12947 GCA_900302605.1 Rondeletia loricata | reverse complement strand
GGGGGGGGGGGAAAGATGGAAAAGAGGCATTAGGAGGAGTGCAGGGACAAAGAGTAGAGGCACGCAGAGTGGGCTTTTTAGCTACATAAGCACAACAGAGGCAATAAGCGCAGGGACATGATGGGCATTGTAACTCCTCGGCAGTGACAGGGATGTCCACTGCAGTAATGTAATAAGGACATTTCCCACTGGAAGTCTGAGCAATACGCCTGTGTGTAATGGCAGTCAATGAGAGATCCAGCTAAGAACACTAATTAGCCTCATTCATTGGGACACAATGGTGTTGTAGTTCAATATACACTGCTACGCATGATGATCTTACCTCTTTGTATTGGGAGTACACTACAAAGGGCCTGGAGGGGGCGAGGAATTTGAGCAGCCCCATTAGAACTGGACACGGGTGAAACCGACTGGCTATAACCAACCTGGGGATGGGGAACAAACAGATGATCAAGCAAACCTGCCCAATCTGAAATACAGTCTCAACAGCACAGTCCCTTATTGGAAATGTGTAGGTAAGCAATATCGTAATTTAGCAGTGCTATATCTCAGCTATAACCATATGGCTTACTGATATAGTACCTGTTGTGTACATTAATTTCATATTTAATGGAGCTGGGTGAGAGGATGATTTAGAGAGAGGCTGGAAAACTGTATCACAGAGGCACTGTTTATGATATGGCTGCTATGAGGTGACCCAGAGGAATATCTGCTAGCTAACCAGATCAATACTTGTACCGCTGGCTCTGATGACAGCCTCACAACACTTCACCCATCAATCACAAAATGGCTATCAAGCAAGTCCCTTATTTTGTATGACAGGAAACTGCAAAGCAATCACTTTGTTCACCTTGTGAGGGCAACAAACACACATTTATCATGACTTTGATGAGAATACTTTACAATGGTCAAATAAAATACTTTTGAATGAATTGTTTGTCAATTTTTCATCCCTGTAGATGCAGAAGTGAAAGAGAAGGAGAGTGCTGCTGAACAGAGGAGAATGGTGCAGAGGAACTGAAGTGTGAAAACAGGACCCAAATGTGGCACTGACCCGTCGGCATTCCTCCCCTCCAGCTGGGCAGCAGCAGCTGCCAGCTTCTTTCTCTTCTCCTCCAGCTTCACCTTTTTCTCCTGAGCCTAAAAAAAAAGAAATAAAAAGAAAGTCAAGACATTGATGGTTTCAACACTACCGGATTCTCTGTCCTCCATCTGATTTGGATTTCTCCACTTTTACTGTCTTCCAAGTTAGGAGTATAACTTTGTCTTAGAAATACCCTGTGTCTCTGGGAGAAACTACACAGTATCATATTCAAGCCTGAATAAAACATATTACTCTGCAGAAGGGAAAATAAATTGGCGGCCTGTCTGTACCTAACTTTAAATTGTATTTTCATGCTTTATCATATTGAGTTGGTTTAATTCAGATTCTGATGCTCCCTGGGTAATCTTGGAGAGAAATTTGGTAGCGCCTAAGACATAATCTTCACAAACATCCCACTGAAACAATGTACATTGCGTTATGGCCCCATAATTTCCCATGCTGTATCAGTTTGGCAAAGCTATGAAAAATGACAACTGCGGTACCAAATGGCACGCCCAGTCTCCTCTGTTTCATAACCCCGCAATACATATGGGGGGGCGTCCTTTCTTACCCCGCCAGTGGTCTGAATCAGGAATACATGTACTGGCCGATGTTATGGATTCTAATGGTTTGAGAACTTTTTTAGATCTGAAAGATACTTACAATTGACCAGGCATTTCTTTTTTCTGTACCTGCAACTCCGATCTGCCATGTTGGCTTACGGAGTCCCATGGTCTCAACCACCCAGCCATCCTATATTTGCTTTTATTTAAAAATTATTAGATTTTCCTAAAGGAATAGTCTCTATATATAAATATATAAGGATTTATTGCAAAGATCTTCTTCCTCACTATCATACAAACATGGAATGCCGATCTTCATAACCCAATTCAATCTATTAACTGGGATAGAGTTTGGAGGAACATTAACATAGCGTCCCGTAATCCTAATCAACTGATCCACTTTAATTTTGTTCATAGAACTTATCCAACTCCTCAGAAGCGTTTTAGAATGAAATTAATCGCCTCACCAAATTGCTTGTTGTGTCCTTTACATGTGGTAGGTACCTTCCTACACATGATGTGGGAATGCCCTACAGTTAAATTGTTTTGGGAAAAAGTATCTAACTATTTATCTAAAGCAACGAAAGTACGTATTCCTTGCTGTACTAAAGTTATTCTCCTTAATGATGATACTCCTTTCATTTTATCTTGTAACCAAAGACGTCTTTGGTTGGCGGGAAGTACTGCTGCTAAAGAAATGCTGGCACTTAGATGGCAACCACCACATTCTCTCCCTTTTAACCAGTGGATACAGTTATTGTTAGATGTTGTTTCTTTGGAACTTTCCACAGCGAGATCAAACGGAGCTAGTTATCAGACAGTAGAGAGCTGGACAACTATTTTAGATCAAGTAAAGACCTGTAGTTTATAAAGTATTGCACATACAGTTACTTTCATTCTATTTACATATGTATGTATGTATGCATGTATGTATCTAGGTGTGTTTGTATTGTATGTGTGTATATATATATCTATATATGGAGGTATATATATATATATATGGAGGTTAGGGGTGGGCGATATGAGCTAAAATTCATATCACGATATTTTCCACTGTCCGGACGATATCGATATATCACATCACGATATATGAGAACAAAATTCTGAATTACATTTTAGTAACCCTTCTTAGTTAAATTACATTAGTTAAAGGCAAAATATGTATTTTAACCTTATATAACCAGAAAGAGTGAGGCATTGGACATAGTATGCACCTGAAAGGTTTTTTTTATTGTGCAATTGTTTTTCTCAAACGGTGCAAACATGCAACATGAATAAAGGTAGGCCTATATGAATGAAATATTATGTAAAATTAAAGGAAGATAAAAAAAAATGTAAAGCATTTTTTGCTACATGGAAAATAAGGTCATTACAAACTCAAATATGTTAAAAACTGTATACTTTTCAAACTAATCTTTTCAAGCCTTAATCATCAAGTACCAACCAATCTTCACATCAACCTTCTTCACAAGTTCCGTGCTAGGAACACCAGCCTGTTGACCGTTTCTGGCTTCAACGCTGCCCTGTGACATGTGACCACATTGCCCCCAGTGCTGAATGCCCTCTCAGAGGGGGAAGTTAGGTGGGAGAGGGTTGCCATTGCTACAGCATTTTTTATGTAATACTTATTTTTATTTGATTTTTTCTGCTCGGGAGTGGCAGCCTGCAAGTATTTGTAGAGTGAAATACAAATGGAATAATGTGAAAATAATGATTTATGGTTATCTGCTGTACCTGCATCTCATTTGAACTGAAAAACAATTTAAAAAATTGGTCACAAAAAAAGAAATACCCTGTGTCTCCAAAAAGGCAACTTTTCAGGTATTCATGAAAATGAATTGATTATCCTATTTGTGCCATGTGTATTTTAAAACACGTTAGCTTGGTCCCAAAGTCATGAAACATATTTTACACATGAAGGTAAATGTCTGTTGTTAATTACAGTTATAAAAGCAAAAATGTAAAAGAAGGTTTTTGCAGGACACCTTAAGTGTGATTAGTAGGCGAGTGGACATACTTTGACTTCCTTGCGTTTCTCCCACTCTTCCTTCTCCTGCTCCAGGGCAGGGTCAGTGACGGTGTTGGTCTCCATGCTCTGTTCCTCTGGACTGCCCTGCTGATCTGGATCAGGCTGAGTCCGCTCCTCCTCTACAGCCCTGTTGGACTGCCTTGCACCTGTAAAGTTGGAGAAGAGAATCTATGTCAGAACAGTGTCACAGAATGGACACATCACGATGAATGTTTCAATGCTAACTGCTATTAGCTATTAGCAATTAGGAGATGTTTTCAAAAGGTAGTGTTGTACAACCGGTCTTACTCTTTTGGGTACAGGTATGTTGCATTGACAATCTTTCTGGCATGTTTAGCAGCAAAAGCATTGTCACATCTCTCTCTCACATCTTGGGAAAAAAACAAAACAGGCCCTACCAGCATTGGGGTCTTTGGCAGTGGTGTCCAGGGTGCCTGCCAGCAGAGCGTTGACATGGCAGATGGGAAACTCATGCAGCGTATCGTGGAAGTGAGCAGGGAAGCCAAAGCTCTCCACGCCTGCCCGAACTGGGCCACCTCCTGGGTACATTTGGATCACTGAACCATAGCCTGGATGAGGTGGTGAGAGAGGGCGAATATATTTGTGAAAAGGGCAGAGGGAAAGGCTTTGTTCAAGAGCGTACAGAAGGCAGATATGATGTAAAATGCATTCTCTACAAAGAACTGATGTAAAACGATATAACCACCGCACACGGGGGCAAGACATTTCAGGTGATATTCTCCATACTGTAGCAGAATTCTCAAATTATTTTACCACAAAAAGATCACCTGCTTTCATCTTTACTGACACATAAGTAAAGGTGACTGGTGATGTCTTCAAATTGTTTCCTTAGTCTGAATAGCAGCCAAAACTCCCCTAAAGTATTCACTTTCTAATTATATGAAACAGAGAAAAGCAAGAAAATCTTCAGCAAATGTTTGGTATTTTTACTTGATAAATGACTAAAACGATTAATCGATTATCAAAATTACAATCGATGAATTTTCTGCCGATCGACTAATCGATGAATGGACTAATTGTTTCAGCACTACATACCTCCCATCCGCTCCATTACGGCTCCCAGCACGAGGCCAGCGCAAGTCTCAAACACCAAAACTTTGCTGCCAGCGTGGATGTTTGCCAGACTCAACATCTGGGCAAGCGTGTCGTACCGCAGGTGGCTGCAACACGCAGACACACACACACACACACACAAGGATAAATCATCTCTTTCTGGTACAGCAACACCAATCATTTTCATGGCCTTTACGTTGGTCTTTGATACCGTTAATCCATGAGTTGACTCACCAGATCTTCCCTGGCTCTCGGCCGTGGTACATCATGGCCAGGATGCGACAGGAAGGTTTTAGAATCGTCACAGTATTTTCATACCTGCAGCAGCACAAGACAGGAATAAGTACATAACACTGCGATTACAACAGCCTACATTATATTTTATGTCCAGCACAGATCGTGGATGAATCACCAGAAGTGACTCACTTCTTCTTTTTCTTCTTGATGTATTTCTCCTGTGCAAACTCAGTCTTATCTTTGAATGTCGTGCTGTTATCTATAAGCTGCTGAATGATTTCCTGTGGAGAACATAAGCACACTATAGGGTCTTAAAAAGCACCATCAAATATGCATATTATTTTTGAAATAGATTGGTCTTTGCTCTGGCCCATCATTGCCGTTTTGATTATCTATGCATATTGAATGTGATAATTTTATAAACAGAATACCCAACACAAGGCAGTGTTATTATACTTTCCACTCATATGCAATTGCAAGTTTATTCATGTACCTGTCCCTTCAGACCTTGCTCTTTGAGTGTCTCAATGTCATCCCTGGTAAGTTTCTGAGATTTCCCATCATTCACTATGTTTCTGTTGTCTGTGCCTGCCTCCTTCGCATCTGGGTAGATCAGATGAACAGATTAAAAGAGGAAAAAATAGTAGGGCCTGTATTAGGTATCACATGTTAAAAGGTAGCCTGGAATGAACCAATGTTCAACACAGGTTAAAGTGCCAGTGTGCACTCATACACTATCTCACACAAGCAAACTGTATAGCTCCAACATGAATGTGACTGGTACACTGAACAGCAGGTTAGATACCGCTGGAGCTCTCTGTGTTCTTGGGCTTCTGTGGTTGCAAAGCCCCTCCAGACACAACTTCAAATGTAGTGCTGTACAACTGTCCCACTGCATTATCCAGGAAGAACCACTGCTTCTCAAAGTTCACCTTCCTGTGTGGATCAGACCAACCAAATTAAAGATGATATCAGACGAGACAAAGACAAGACAGAACATGAGTGAATACATGTTTAGTAAGAGTCAGCTAAGGTTTGGTTAATTTGACAGCTTCCGACTTACTTCTTCGGTTGAATCTGCACAGCTTTGAAGATATCTCCCCGTTTCAATACAACGTAGTCATCCACTTTAATTCTGTACTGGGAATCATCGTCTCCGGTGTCCGCCATAATAAGGGCGATAAACTGGCTCGGTATCCAGCTGAAAGCTAATGTTACCTTCAGCAAACTGTTTAGTGTCGCCGTTCACAAGGCACAGTTGAAAAGGGCCTGAAATACAAACAAAATACGTTAACTTACTGTTCCCACGTGCTAGCTTGCGTTTCCTTAGCTTCGCAGGACGACTAGACGATAGCAGATTGTACTACCGCGCTTCATCCTAGTCGGCTGTGGTTGGCTGATTGGTTTTCGCTGTGCCTCGTAGCCAATAGACGCGAAGCTCGATGATTCATCACATAGACATCACTCCAACCTCTCGGGGCAGGGTGAAAACGTAGAGTCGAGAATTATCGATTAATGTCAACTTGTCAACTAATACATCCATGGGTCTACCTACATGGACATGAGCACTAACTTAAATAACAAGCCACGGTATGCTGTGCTTTACACTGCAGTTATGTCTGTTATGAGGGGTATTTTACGGTTAGTGCATTCATATTAAAATTACCTGTTATGTGGCCACAGGTGTGCGTTTATCGGGTAGGGGAGAACGGGGTAAATGTAGCCTGAGAGGGTAAGATGAGCCACCACTTGTATCTAGGAAACCATACACAAAATGAATCATGTGATCACAGATTTAGGAGGAGTAATTCATAGGGAGCTGAAGTCGATGTCATCCCTGCCCGGCTCTGGTTCACTCCTGTCTAGTAGCCTATATTACAGATTACTTGATATAAGCAAACTATCTAGGCTACCGTACGTTCCCATTCTGAAATATGTTATAAACCGAAGTGATGTTTATTCCTCTGCCTGATTTCAGTAGAATTCAATCAATATAAATTATGATTAAACATATTTATGTTTACCACACTAGGCTACACTACCCAGCATCCGTTCAATACAATGCATAACTAGTGGGGAACTTTCCATGCAAAGCTAACATGTCGGTGACAGTCGCTCATTCAAACTCTTTCTTTGGTGGTGGAACAAAACAAGACGTCACTTGCTAGTAAACCTACTAGCCAACGTTGCACCATGAAAATGTGTCTTGTGTACACTGTCACCCACATGAAAAAAAGCACAATCATTTTGGTACGCTCCTTATGGGGAAGAGAGGCCATTTCGTGGGAAATGTAGTTCTGTAACTGCACTTATAAGTACACAATCTTGTACCAAAGCCTTTTGTCGGTGGTTGTGGGGTAAAATGTGCCACTCGCTCTGGTGCAAGTTGAGCCAACGTAGCTTACCCCAATGTCATACATTTACATTGCATTAAAATGTAGTTCATTTAAACACATTTGTGCTCAAGTGGTTCTAATATGGACTGGAGCAGATATCATTATGCCACAAGACTAAAAATGCAAAACAAACAGGGGGTCCAGCCACCTTGGAGGATGTAAAAAGCAGCTAAAGAAGAGTAAGAACTGAAGCCAATCTGATCAGTGGCAAGGGAACAGAAGATAAACTGAATGACATTGAAGAGATATATTTGAGTGTGACTCAGCCAATCAGAACTGAGGAGCAGAACTATCTGTTTTATAAATGTCCAGTCTCATTTAGATATTAAACCAAGTCAGAATGAGTTGATTTATATGGTTAATTTCAACTCATTTGTGAAATTACAGTGTATTCTTTGCAAACAACATCAATTCAACTTTCAATATGAATATGGCAGGGAGGCGATCTGTTCAGTAAGACGTCCTCTGCAAAAAAAAGCCTGCCCAGTAACTGTAATCTCTATGAAAAGACTGAAAGCTAACTTCTATAATCTATGGAAGTGATTAAGAACAATTCAACTTTTAAATGTAAAACCTCACCACCAGTTCTGTTTGTGTTTCAATAAATGTACTAATGTGAAGCAAGTTGTGAAATATAAAAACACCCTTTAATGTTTTTTCATAAAAACACATTTCACTGTTGAAACAAGCAAATATTTTCACCAAAACCAAAATTCAACATGCTTATAGAAATCGTGTCATCAACGTTTTGAGAGAAAGACATCCAAATCTGCCTTTACTATATATTTACATCAACAACATTGTTTTGGTGCTCGTGCAGGCCTACATTGCTAAAACTGTTTACAATGAGATCATTTATGATGAAAGCATGAATTGAAACATTGACGCTATTGTTTGTTTTGTGGGTGAAAACGGCGATAAATTCTATTGTTCTTGTAATATCACATTTTCTCTAGCAGTGGGGGCGTTTTGCTTGGTGTGCTGGTCCACCACTGCTAGATGAATGTTGGACTTTCACATTATAACATCTACATATGAGACATAAGTACTATAAGAAGCATATATTCTGTCTCATTCCTGGCCCCCAGTGAGTTTGTGGAACAATTCTTCGTCTAGCGTCTCGTTCTGGTCTTTGGATCGTGTGGAGAGGAAGATGTAGCCGCCAATGTACTCGTGGACCACCTTACAGTCACAGCTCACACAGGAGAAGGCTATCGTCACGTTCTGGTCAAACTCTATGGCCACCTGGAATAGTGAATACAATAGATGATTCCCAACACCTGTATGACGAACACGGTCCTGTCTTTGCACCCTATCTGTGGTGCAATAGCCCAATCTCTCGAGAGATTTTCTTTTCTTTTCTGTTTACTCCCTTGCATGAAGAAAAAGGTGAAATCATGATATATGATGCAGCCATCCCTCACCTGTCTTATCTCCCAGTTGACATTCCACTGCTTCATGTTGGCGAACCTCCAGGTGGTGACAGGGAGGCCAGTGGACATGTCAATACGGATCAGGCGGTTGTAGGAGATACCCATAATCTCATCCTTCTTGCTGCCTCTGAATCTGGAATTCACATAAAACGATGACGTCTGAAATTACTATTCATAAATTATGTGTAGATGCTGAAGTCAGATTTTGAATGAAAGCATTTGAAAATGAGGTTTTACATTTTATGCAGTATTTATTTTATAAATAAAATAGTTTTATAAGTTCTGACCGTGTAACATATTGTAATCAGGAATTACAATTGACTTCTTATGACTTTTTTCCTGAAATGTAAAATAACATGTAACTCTTAAATATGTATATCACTGGAGGGTTATAGCTCAGGCACAGCCAGGAGCCCGGGAGCCGGAAGGTTTTCAAGGTTTTTCAAGGCTAATTCTACATTCACCAGGTCACCAGTTTTATGTGTACTGTACCTAAAGATGTGCACTGTACCTGACAATGTAGTACTTGATCCCAAACTCTGGCAGCGACTGCCAGGCCTGGATGAAGCGCATCTTGGCCTCCATGAGGGACAGCCGTGCTATGTTCTGGTGGGCCTCCAGGATACGCGCTGTCAGCTTGAAACAATCACCAACGGGAACATAACAGAGACAGGTTTAGACAATCTATTCAATGACAATGGACAGATGTAGCCTTGAAGTTCGCAGGCAAAGTCAAGTATGTTGCACATAGCCCATAAACAGACCTGTTTGGTCTTGTACTTCTTGGTGTAGCGCGGGGAAACAAAACAATCAGCATTCATCTCCATAGCCTCAAGGTTGGGAGCTGCCTGGCCAGGAGGGGGCGCCAGGCTCTTCATCTGGAGGAAGGACTGGATGTTCTTGACTTCTGACCTGTAGGAGCTGTAGGCCATCGTCTTGCCTTTGGAGGCCAGGATACACGCAGCTTTCCACTTGGCGTACTGTGTTTCCTGGGGTAATCACAGGATGCTAACAGTTACAATATCAGCGACAGTTATAGCCCCAAATAGCTCATATGCATAGGGATTTGAAGAAGAGGCAGAATCACTGGGTTCTCATAGGAGAGATGCTGATAAGCATGTGGGTGAGGAGGTGGGCCTTACATTGTCACATCGGATGTACACCTCATTCATCCCATCAGCAACTGGGAGCAGGAGCTTGATGCCAAACTTCTTGTCAGTCACGTTGACGTCAGGGACTACCTCGCAGCCTGTCCAATGAACAGGGAGAGACAGTGACTTTAGGTTCAGAAGCACTACAGCAAGGTCGATCTATTGGTTTTATCACTGTAGTAGGTAATATAGAAAAAACCTACAGCTACAGCATTGGCTTAAAGGGGAATACCACTGAATTTTAGTTTAAACATGCCATTCCCATACCAAAGGGCAGTTTGGACTACATTAGTAAACATTTACTGCTGTTTCCCATGGCCAATAACAGGAAAAATGAGTTTGTCCCATTCCTCACTCTGTGATGTCACATCAATGTACACCTCCATACCCAAATCATCCTGTACATTGGTGTAACATTACATTTATTATATGGTAAATATGGTAAACCAAGACTGTTTTCTAGCTTTTGTAGAGAATTGCTCATGTTCAGAAATACCCATTGGGCTGCTCAAGGACAGAACAATAACACATTCTTAAATTGAGTAGTATTGATCTTCAACAATACAGCACACATTAGACAGCGTCGGTGTTTTGCCCTGACCTCGGAGGTGAAACTGCTCTATGGGTTCTCCGCTGGAGGCCTCCTTGTTCTTGTAGTAAGAGATTGTGGTGTCCTTGAATATGAACCAGTACTCTTTGTACGGTCGCAGCGTCAATCTTTTGGGCCTGATTTGTGAGACCAAAAAAAAAGTGAAGACAGTGTGTTCTGCTACAATTCAATCTATGAATATCTGTGTGAAAGACTGACATACTATCACCCTTAATATCAGTGATAAGTGTTTAAGGTTTTCTGGTTTTAGATTTCTCTTCCATCTAGGCTGATGTGAAGGCACTGGACAGGCGAATGTTCAAAGGATAGAGAAAGAGACATCTCAGAGACAGGTAGTTGAGATTTTGCATCAGTTACACAATGGTGTCTTCATGTGATAGGGACAGAGATAGAATAGAATAGTAGAATAGATGCAGTATAATGGTGGTGGGCTTCCGGGTTTACCTAAACAGCCGGAGGGAATCTGCCAGCTCTGGAATGTCTGTTATGTCTTCCTGGAGGGGGGGCAAACAACTGTCAATTATCCTGTGTCTTCCTGTGACATCACCATGTTAAGACATGCAATCAGTGGAGGCCTACCTATCAACCCCTGCTTCAAAACAGGTGTTATACCGTAACACACATCCAAAAACTCTAAATTACTTGTTTATATTCAGTGTAGTCTAATAAAGAAGAAAAACTGCATTTACCAGAATCCTGTCTGTAATTCCTCCTTCAAGCGTCACCTCCAGGTTGGATAGGGCAGCTTCTACTTCATCTATTTCTGGTTCGTTGGAATGGTCCAGTGGTTCAGTTGACAAGGTCAGTTTACAAATGTGATACTGAAATAATGTGAAAGTATTATTTGTTTTACTGCATTATCAGAACGCCTCAAATATAAAATACATTTCTAATAACCATAATTAAAAAGGCCAAATATTTAGTTGTGCAAGTATCAAGAACAAGTCATCATGAAGAACTCCAAACTGACTTAAGAGGTTATGCAAGCCTGGCATGAGTCAGAGAGCCTTATTGCACCAATGTGTAGGTGAGTGCAACAGCAATCTCTCTTTGAGTTACTGTGATTTCTGAATCACTGTGAACCAACAGTTGCCACATAACAGCTCAATAGATCGGAGGTGGGCTGAAATTCAGACTCTGAGAATGCCACAGCTAAAACTTTGTAATCGTTTGACATCAAGGCAAAGTTGTCCCATGAGGAGCTTTAATTGTAACCATACTCCTTCTACTCTCACTATCTCTCTCCCTATAGCTCTGTATCTCTGTCTCTGCCTCTCTCTCTCCCATCCTCCCTCTAATGTGGGATTTTCCTCATGTCCTCACATGTCTCTGCGTGGATTAAAGGCCCTATATGTACGTTTTCGGCCGAAATTAACATTCATTAAGCGTTTTTTATTGCCAATGAGTGAATTCTCCGTAACTAATGAGAACTAATGAGACCAGCCTTGTCTCTCTCTGTTCAGCCGTTCAGTCTCTATATGAGCAGGAATGTGGAGGAGTCGGGCCGAGTTTTCGCGGAAAATCTACCAGATGTGACGTTATGCGCGTTCCCGAGCCTGCCTCTCACACACACACACACACACGGGGCACGCACGAGCCAGGAGCGCGTGTAAGAGACTGACTGCAGTTCCCCTAATGGCCACTGTCATATACATACACTGTGTCAGTAAGAGTAACAACTTATAGGGCCTTTAAGACACCAAACCAGTTCTCCCGCATGGATAATATTCTGAGCTCCAGGACACACATATACTTACAGCACATTTATCACACCTGCGGCCTCACTGTGCCGGTGGAGAGATGTGGTTCATGGTGGCAAACCAGTTTGAAACAAGTTTAGGTCTATTATATACCATGCATGGAAGTGTTAAAGGGACAGCTGTCATCACAATGTGTGACAGGTGTGAATGCATGATTTATGTATGCTATATATCCCAAATTTTAGCATCTCTCCACTGGTAACCAGTTTGTTTTAGAATTGATTTTAAGATTTTACAGAACATCTTAACTAAATGGAAAACCTCTTAGTTCCCTATGAGCCAGAGTGCAGCTTGAGATCCTTAGGTCCTTCTGACTGACATAAGTGCAATAGAAATTAAGTATAACATTTATTTATCTATTATTTACTTTATTTATTATTATCATTATACTTATTTACATATTTACAATATAGTCATGACTCTCTTCCCAGATCTGGAGTGCCATGTTTCCCTTTTATACTGGCTATGTGTATTACAACACATAAAAAACAACTTCCATGAGTGTGATGGGATCATGTTCACCTGTAGTGAAGCGAACATCAGCATCTCTTCCTCAGTACAATCTATCTCCTCCAGCAGGATGGCCCAGCGAGCCTGTTCATACAGCTGG
>OMLI01089937.1:0-43801 GCA_900302605.1 Rondeletia loricata | reverse complement strand
CACCTGCTAATGGCTCTCAGGAAGATAATTGCAGGTCCCATAAGTGGAACATGTGATGTTGAGGTCACGCAAGATGCATCTGATGGTTAATATATTTTGTTATGTTGTATTTAGTACTTTTTGCCTTGGTTACTTTGAGAATAATGTGTGACATTTTCAACTCATGAAAAGTTTACTAGACTGGATATTTGCCAATACAATTCATTATTCTCTATACAATTTCTTGGTTGAGATCAGTATCTAAATATTATTTGCCAATACAATTCATTATTCTCTATACAATTTCTTGGTTGAGATCAGTATCTAAATATTCCTCATGGGTGATCAGTAAGCCCATCCTCTAAATGCCATAAAAGGTCTTGACGCTGGCTTTACTAAACTCTGGGGAAAGGGCAGCAGAAGTCTTGTAATGTTGAGGATAAGACATCATCTCATTCTACAGTCAGTTGTCAGTACACACAGGTCTTGTGCTCAACTGTTCCTGTATTGCCAGAAAAAATGGTGAGTAGCTTATTTTTTGACATAGGAACTAACTGCACACACAATGCAAGACAATTTATTATTATTAAGCTACATAAAATTGATGTTAATAGCTATTGTTAAATTCAACATAAAGTAAAAGTTGAACTTGCTTAAAGTAATTCCAGAAGCGTTCCTATGCTAATCTATACTGCTCCTAATAAGCCGTGTTACTTTCTAATTGTTGATATAAAAAAATGTACTGCATTAATTAACAACCCCCTTATTTTCTTCCAACATCACATAGGCCAGCAAGCTCACACAAGAGCAGATCACAGAGTATAAGGGAGTTTTTGAGATGTTTGATGAAGAGGGGAATGGAGATGTGAAGACACAGGAGCTGGAGAGACTGATGAGTTTAATGGGAATCAATCCTACAAAGAGAGAGCTCAGCCACATGGCCAAAGATGTGGACAAAGATGGTGAATATAATACTGCAATGGTTGCAAACACCTATAGCCAGGAGAACAAATAGCTTTATCATGTTGGGATAGTGATGCATCTTCAGCATTTTAGGTGTCTTATTTAACTTTTTGACCCTTTGACTAAGTTTTGGTTCATAGCATGCAACAACATAGCCTTCCTTTGTCTAAACTGCATTAGAGCACAATTTGCAGATATTGCAGTACTTTGTTTACTGCAGGTATTCACTTTAATCTCTAGGTGTCAGTGTTTCACTATATCAGATTTTTGTCCGTGTTCTATGTGCTTTATTCTCAAAAATACTATTGGTATTTCTCAAAAGTAAAACAAGTAAATATTCCTTTTTCAATCCACTACATCCTACTTTCCTCCATGACCCACCAACCAATCTTTCTGCCACCATGCTGTCTGCTACGGTGCACCCCAGTTTGTTGCTAAGGCAACTTGCCAAATTTTCCAACTGGGCAGCGGGACATGGCATGGCCCCCTACCACAAGCTTTAAGTAGCTTCTTTGGGTGGCCATTTCACACGTTACAGCTTGTCTATAATAATAATAATAATGATATTATTTAATAATATTATTATTTCTGTATCTGCATATATGTGTGTGTGAATAAATAAATAAATACATCAAAAAAATCAATCACTAGTTGGCACACTGCTGTCTTACAGACGAGCATTTTGGACGAGTAGGTTTCTTTGACCATTTTTTGACTGCGACTGTCTGTTTACTCACTATATATGGTCATTTGCTTAATAGTGGTATTAACAGGTTAATAATGCCTTTTTTCATTTTCCAAGGTAAAGTCACTATTTGTTCAAAATATTATAAACAACAGCCATTATTTCCACGCTGTGTCAATAAACAACCACACTCTGAAAATTAATCATGCAAAGTGGTCAAGGATATCATCTCTGGTTATTGTCAGGTTGGAAGATGAAATGTATGTGTCACAACAAAAACCTTTTCATTGACATTCAGTGACATTCAGTTCCCTGCTAGCTTGAGCTAAGGGCGTCAATTCACTAAAGTTCCTGCGTCTGATATAATTTGTCATCAAAACGTCCAAACCTGCTTATATCGACTACATTTCTGTGGGCAAGAGGAGCAATGACTGAATACAGACAATATATTATTTGATTAATGTGATACATTATGAGACGCAGGTCACCAAAATATCATTTTAGAGGGAACATTGGCCCTGAATGCTAATTTCCATTTTCCAAGTTAAATTCACTATTTGTTCATACAAGTTATGTTTGCTGTCCCAGAGGAGACAAGTGTATCTTCTTCAGGAAGTCACTTTCAAGATTGTTTCATGTGCTCAGCATACTGATGATGCGTTGTATTTAATTCCTTTCATTTGAAAGCATAGGCTATAAAAAATTGCAAGCTGTCTAATGTAATGTGTCTATCTATCTATCTATCTATCTATCTATCTATCTATCTATCTATCTATCTATCTATCTATCTATCTATCTATCTATCTATCTATGTATCTATCTATCTATCTATCTAATGAACATGACTGTGGTTTGTAGTTGCAGTTAGATAATGCTGTTGTGGATTTACATTGTTTATTTTTGTGAAATTTCAGGTAAAGGGACATTCAACTGTGACAGCTTCCTGGGTCTAATGGCATTGTACCTTGAAAGAACAAAGAACCAGGATGCTGAACTCAGAGCTGCTTTTAAAGTGTTTGACAAAGAGGCCAAGGGATATATTGAGTGGAACACGCTAAAGTAAGAGTAATATTGCAAGGTCTGAGGTGAAATCTTCATAAAAGACTAACTTTACATTTTCTTCTTCAACGAATGAATGGATAAATTCATTCTTTATTTTCATGTCATGCCACACTGGTGGCCCATCCCACATGGGATCACATGACACTGTTACTAATTAATACAAAATCTCCAGTTACATTTTGTTCCCGAAATACAACCCATACAAGAGAGAAAGAAGGAATGAAAGACAGAGTACATACAAACATGCTCCCCCCACATTCATACTCACACTTACATATACAGGCTAGTGTATACATACATAACAATAAACATATCTACATGTAGTTATACACAAATACATACACTTATATATATATATATTAATACAAAAGAGGACAGAAAACATTAGCCCCTACTAACCCTACTACGTCATGTTCTTTCTATATTTCCTTTATGTTTCATATTCTATTCCAGATATGTATTGATGAATGCAGGAGAACCACTTAATGAGATCGAGGCAGAGCAGATGATGAAGGAGGCGGATAAAGATGGAGATGGAACCATCGATTATGAAGGTATGATAAGTTAAATTCAAGTTCTTAAAGAGTATAACTACACACTAAAAACACTTTTTTTTGGCTGAAAACATTATTTTCCCATGCTAATGGGAAAGATGGTCATTATAAATACATTTTCTATTTTTGTAGAAATGTTGTCTTGTTGATCTCCCATTTTCCCTGTTGGAATCTTAATGAAACGGTGAACTTTGCCAGCCAGTAATCATATATGTGGAGATCAATCAGTCAGGAGTATTCATGTGAAGAAGTCAATACAACGATTTGATCTGCTATCTACTGTCACTGTTCTGAAACAGGAAATACTTATTGTTTTTCCACCGTTTTAATTTAAAGTGGAAATATCTAACATGTGACTGAAGTAAGAAACTTGTTGTGAACATTCATTATAGCATTCATAATAAATTGTAAACTGCCCTTTGAATACGTAATTTTTTTTAGCCGTTGTTATTTCTGTTTGATTTCAAAACTCATTTTGACCTGTTACCTATTGTTATTGCATGCATCACGAGCTCTGTAAATCAGTTTAGGAATGAACAAAAGATCCCAACATTTTAGTTCTCTTTGACAAAGATTCCCTTTTGTTCACATTTGAATTAAGGATTGAGTCTTTAATGAAAAAAATTTGAGCTAATACATATTTTTTTAACTTAGATTACTGTTGTTGTTATGTACTTTACTTCACTTAGATTTGAAAATATGAAAGTAGGTAAGACATTTATAAAGCAAATGATGAAAATATAATGGCATTTACTGCTGCCTTTAATTCTTTCAGAATTTGTGGCCATGATGACTGGGGATTCATTCAAAATGAGCTGATGACTCAATGAAAGGAATTGCCCTCACTTTGAATTTGTGGATGTTTTGCCTTTGTAATTGTTTCAATTACATCTGTTAATAAAACAAGAAAACTGTCATTGTTTTTAGTTTTCAAGATATTCATTGTTTCGCTAATGGAAATATGTGCCATCACTACATGTCTGTGTGACTTATGAGGAATTGTACAAATCCTTCACACTGAAGTGATAAGCGACCTATAAGATGTTTCAGTTTGTGTGTTTCTATTCAAGTGAATTCGGGTCCTTGAGCATTAGAGGGAAGACATCATAGGGTTAATTTCCTCAGACCTGCCACCCGGATGCAGTCATTCACACGGGCCTGACAGCATCTGGTGTGCAGAGCCATTAAATCCCATTCTCATCCCTGCAAAGCCAAATAGACAGCTGAGGGAGCCAACCGCATCTATCATCTTTAAGCCATTAGACCAATTGCAGGGTGATGGGGGAGGGAGCTTGCAGCACTGATCTCTGTTTGCAGCATCCCTGGAGCAGCTTCTGTTATGTGAAACACAAGAAAGGGTTGGACAGGGGGGAGTAGATCCTAGGAGGCAAGCGGAGAACGGGAAGGGGATCTCTTGGAAGCTGCTGGGGATAGGGTTACTTTGTGTGTGGAGTCCATCATCAGAGAAACTGGCTGTGTTTTCCATGTAAACAGCCTGTGTAGTGCCTGTATTGCTACGGGGAGAAGCAGAGGAGGAGGGGTAGCAAGAGGGGGAAACGTTCCCTCTTCCACTGAAATTTTCCCTTCTCTAGCTAGCCCCCCACTGCAACTCCCCTTTGAACACTTCATGTTGTATGTTAAGGTACGTATACATCTCTAATCTGAGAGGGCACATGGAGTAGGAGCTGGTCACATTGGTAGGATTAGTAGCCCGGCCGTTTGCAAAGGACAGCTGAGATACAGTACACGTTGACTAAAAATAACATGTCATGTATCAGCAACACATTGCAATATGACCATAAAATGACTCGTACAAAGATAACCATCTTGCGTTATGTAAACATCGTATGCACTGTCTATGTGCTGTAGCTGGTCTTTAACTGGACAACAGCAATGACTGAATCTAGCCCTTGGTTTTGATTGGTTGTTTGCTTCAACTGCACATGTTCCTCATTAAGAGTGCAAGCAGACAGGATGTACTAAGGAAGGCGGAATGGATCATATGTCTTTGTTTTCACCGCCTTCCTGTGTCACTATACAGCAGTGTGGTAATGCTTGCTTTAAAATGGACAGCAAACATGAGAGTAATCCATATGATATACATGTCATCAAAATATGAATACTCCTCATACGCTGCATGAAAATATTCATCATCATAAATTGATACCGAGGACCTAAAATCTCAATCTCCTCATGCTGAGATGTGTACATGTGTGGGTGGTAGGTACATGCACTGTGTCTTGGATGCAGTGGGTATTTATGGAACCCATGTGCGGTATTTGTGTGTGTGGGTGTAAGTTGGATTTTGTCACATTGCTTCACAGTGCATGTTACAATGCGAGTGGTTGGTATTCCTCAGTATTCTATCTACTTTGTTATGCCACTTTCCTTCTGTGCCTCTGTTACCCACATCCTGCCCAAAACACCCACCACAACCCCGCTGGCACAATCAGTTATGGGTTTCATTCGGATGAAATTGGGGGTGGGGCTTTTTTAAATTTATTTGTTTTGTTTTGTTACACAGTGATCTAAGCGAATCATCAGTGCACTTAAACAGAATGGAATTGACAATTCAGCATTTTTGCTGTAGGTAATAATGTTTTATTGTTCCTTTTTGGTGGTCACCATGACCCCTACAGTATATTTGTTTATTTGTTTATTTATTAGGATCCCCATTAGCTGACGCAAAGTGACAGCTAGTCTTCCTGGGGTCCTACACACAAAAGCAAAACATAAGAAATGATATATACATTACTACAAAAGAAAAAAAATAGGACAACAGTGATACAATAATAGACACAATAAAAAAAAGAATAAAAAAAAACAAGGTTAAACTTTTAAGACTATAGTCGCATCAACCTGTCTGCAGCTAAACCATCAGCTCTTTCTTAAAAGTAACCTTGTGGGTAGAGGAAATCTCAGACGACAAATGATTCCATAGAGAAGTGGCTCTGTAAAGGACTGTTCTAAAGTATAGATTACTTTGAAGCTTTGTGGTGATATTTGAAACTGGCATGATGATGTGAAACTGTGCGTTTCAGGTTTTACTCCTGAGGTTATATGGCCAAAGCCTCTCCAATGCTTCAGCGGACCTCAGGCCAGAGGGAGGACACCTGTGTCGGCCATGAGACACACTGGAGACTGAGAGGCATAAAAACATCCATATAGAGATTCAAAATACATTCATCAAGTGGAACAACTATACATGACCATGGCTGTGACTGCAGCAAAGACGACCGCGAGCTTTCTCTCCACAACTGCCACAACCACCACAACCCCCTTCCTCTCAACGAGCACAAATTCCAGGGACAATATCACCTCCAGAACAACATTAATGACTGTTACTATAACAACAAACGAGACCAGCTTCAATGCCACCAAGTTTCCAGAGGTGGTAGTCGAGGGCTCAGGGATGGGAATGGTGCTGGTACCCTTTGGCATCATCACTGTCATTGGCTTGGCAGTGGCAATTGTAAGAAATCAATCATTTAAATACTATAACCACCTGTCTCAAAAAAAGCAATTCCTCCAGTTGCAACTGATTCTTCTGAATCAGCTGGATGCTTATTACATCTTCTGTTGGATTCTGTACCCGGCAGTATCTAAATATCAAAACCCTTTGTCTCAATTCATAGTATTAAGCACACATCACACGCTACTCATAACACTTCAAATTTGATTTATATCTCCTCTCTATCACTTCTTGGCGAACTCAAAATGTTGATAACAATATAATCGGATAAAATTATGACTTTATAATGACATGGCTCTCTTTCCCATCATGTCTCTCTTTCTCCATCTCAGATGCTGTATATTCGGAAAAGGAAGCGGTGAGGTTATTTTATTTACTGGCATAAATACTTCTCTTACCTTACTGCGGTCTGTTACATTGATCTTGACTTCTAAACTGTTGCCATGCAGGTTGGAGAAGCTGAGGCACCAACTCATGCCCATGTACAACTTTGACCCGGCAGAAGAACAGGATGACCTGCTGGAACAGGAACTACTGGACCACGGCCGGGATGGCAGCCTCACAGGTCCCAATGCCAAGGTAGGCCAATCCTAGAATAATTCGATCTGCATACGTACAGGTAACCACCTAAATAAAGGAAACGCAAGTAAATGAGGGATACAAAGTCATTCACAGACCACAAGTGGTGAATTAATGGTTTGATGAGCGTAAAAACCATGTTAATCATATCCCATAGCTGTGTCAGTCACAAGATCTCAACCTAAATGGACACTGGAGATGGGAGATTTTGGAGCAGTGCCTGAGACAATGTTTTCCATCACCATTAACAAAGCACGAAATGACATAATTTCTCATGGAGGAAAGGTGTCACATTCGTCTAATAGAGTTTCTGATGCTTGTAGAATCAATTCCAAGGTGCATTGCAACTGTTCAGGTGGCTTGTGGTGCTGGTTTTTCCTTTATTTTGATGTTTATCTGTGCATTTAATGATGTATGCTTAAATGTCTCTTTGATATATGTTGTTATTTTGATGAAGTCTATGTTTTTGCCATATTATATCTATGCTTTACTAATTAGATCATGGACAGAGTCAAAGTTATTTAAGTTTCTCAATTCTCTTTTAAGTCTGTAAAATTGTAAGGTTGTTTTCCTGTCATAATTTACCATTTTCTTTTATTTCTTTAAAGTTTTGACAATGGCATAATGGTAAAAGGCAAACATGGTAAAGTATCACCCGTGTGTCTTTTGATCCATGTTCCTAAACCTATTCTCTCTCACACTATTCACACATTCACATTATTTCAGTATCACAAAGACTAGTAGTTTAAGTGTTTATGATTGATTTCAGACACACTGCTACACTATAGCAAAGCAAAAAACCTATTCTTTATCTTACCATAATTTGTACAGAATGCACTCAAAGAATGCACACACACACACACACACACACACACACACACACACACACACACACACACACACACACACACACACACACGCACACGCACACACACACATACACTGTGTTTACTTCTGAATCTACATCCACATTATCTTTCACATCCTTTCCTTTGTGGTTCCACCACCAAATACTTACACATCAAATACTCCTGGGGCCGGATGTATAAACGATGCATAAGCATACAAAAGTGTGCGTACGCCACTTTCCATGGTTTTTGATTTAGAAAAATCTAACGCGACGTGAGAATGTGTGTAATTCTACACACACTTCACACCATGCATACACAGACTTCGAGAGGGAGTCAGTGGTGTGATATGGCGACAGCTAATGACGAAGAAAAAGGATGTAAAAATAGAATTTCAGAAACAGTGTGTGGTTAATTTTTCAGACACCGCGGTCTCATTTATTTCGTGGTCGTTTATGGTTTAATGAGTTTCATAACATTTAAAGCTGTGTGTATGTGTGTTGAACATCCTCTCCTCTCCCTAGAGCAGTAGGAAAAGTGTGCTTAACGCTGTCCTACAGTAACATAAGCGAATATGATCATATTCATTTAGGCACCCAAATCATTTGAATAATGTGTGATAACAATTTCTACTCAGGACTGAACTGCACGAAATACTTTGATGCAAAATAGGCTAATTAAGGGTGTTTCAACTTCCATTGAATTAATTGTGAGAATGGGCATAAGGCTCGTTCATGTGCACCCAATTTCATGATGATTGTGATATAGAACAAGAGAAATACGTACACACCACCTAAGGTGGGGTTGTTAATCACACAGAAAATAATGTGTAGGCTATACATTTTTTCACTGTGCGCACACATTGCTCTCGAATCTAGACAGTTTTATACATGAGGCCCCTGGTACTAACAAATTCTCTTTCGTCTAAGTAATCAATCAAATTCTAACTCCAGAAATGTTCAGCTATGTGTCAATATAATATAGCTGAAAGTGATTAACCTGTCCTTCTTTTCTATCGTCCTAACATTAACAAAACAGATGTTGCACAGGCAGTCATATCAGTGATATATTATTGGTTCCACCAGGATAACTAGTTGTCATTACTGTTCTTATTGCAATTCTAAACTGGAGTCTACATGTGAACTTAATGTCACTTACAGTTTTACTGTTTTACCCCCCACCCCATCTGCCTGCTGCCCATCTCGCTTGCAGACTCTCACAACCTCCCAGGGGACAACGCAGAGGCCCAGTCGTCTGGTCTTCACAGATGTAGCCAATGCTCTCAATGCTTAACAACGCTCTTCCAGCCATGAGTTGAGTTGAGTTTGCGGTGGCTACTGTCACCATTATGAAGATATGTTGCTCAGGAAGAAAAAAAAAAGGGAAAACTGGATTTGTTTGGGAACAACTGGAGCTTTGGTGAATGTGTTTTGGGGTGGGGTAAGACACTCTGACAACTGGTCTTTTATGTGCTCCCTACTATTTTCATAATGTCACATCTACTTCCATTTATACATATGATGTCTTTAGTGATCAATAATGGAATCTAATGGGGAACATCATGTATGATCTTGCACTGTTATCATTTGGCGCACAAAGGCAGTGTAATGCACATTTCTTTCATTCACGTTGGTGTCATTGCTGTTGAAATGTCTGGTAGCTTGCCAATCAAGTTCTTCTGAACATTGTTATGTACTTCCATGTTTGATAAGAAGGTAGTGTAAATTGAGCTGTGTTTTATTGATTTTGTGGTCTTAAGACTATGGCAAGCTTGAACACTGGATGTGTTACCACTCCCATCCTTAAGTGAACAGTCACCCTTCAGATCATTTTGTTTCTTCTCTATTGAGTAATGCAGGAGTGCTTCTTTCAATAATACATTAAACATATTTAAACCAATTTTTAAAGGCTGTGCAGTATGCAGTGTTTTGTTGTACGAGTCTGTGACAAAAGAGAGTTGATCGGTGTGATATTTTATTGATAGGCGATAAAGAAGCAGAATAACACAAATCACATGGTAAAGAATCATAACAAAAACAAATATCACAGGTTTGTGAGTTGTATTAAAGTTGAAGTGGATGAGGAGACATTGATATCATATGGTACTACAAAATGGTGTTAAATGTAAGGCATAAAAGATTATTTGTCAAGTTAAACTATTGAAAATTCAACTTTTGAATAATTGAAAATGCATCAAGTATGTCAACATATCACTATCAGTAAGATCACAGAACAACATTGTCACCATATAGATTGTTAATATCCAGACAGCTCATGTAAAATGACAAATCGACTGTAGTTAAATTAGGAGGCACCCTTACTTTAGGCTGACTTCCACTGAATATGGTGATATGAATGTAGTGAGATGAGATGAGTGGACTATAAAATTGTTTGTTTGACGATTTCAAGATTTCATGGGGAGTGGTACCCTTGCAAGCCATCTAGATCACATGGGCAAGATCCAGATGGCTTGCAAGTCTGAAGGAGAGGTACAGCTAAAACCAACCAAAACCTCCTCTGAGATGGTGCTGAAGACTCGGCGTGTTTGTTTTCAGAGGTAGTCCAGAGGGCAAGGAAGGAACAAGAAAACATACAGTAACTTCCTGTAAATGAATTATGCCGTTCTGGTAGCGTTTTAGTAAACAATGCTGAAATACATGAAATTATTGGGAAACAGCATGATGACATCCCAGTAATAAAATAAGTAGTTTTAGGCAGCAAAAACACATTGTATGTAAATTGCTGAGTAATATTAACAACTAGCAAGTGATATGCAAGCAATGTTATGATTAACAACTAGCAAGTGATATGTATGTCAAGGTGGATAAATGAATGTCTGGCCATGCATGTTGACAGAGGAGGTTGAAGCAACTGAGATTATGACTTGGCTGTGTGGCAGGCAGAGAGCAGTAATCCTGATCAAGATACTGTTGAGATTTGAAACAAGGTCTCAAAAAAGTTTTTGAAAAACAGATAGGAGGCTGGAAAGCTTCTTAGCTTCTGATGTTAAAGAAAGTAGGGTTGGGTGCTCTATGGAAAAAAGAATCTTCTAGTAATGAGGAAAAAGAGATCCAAGGCACTCCAAAATGGGATAAAAAGCCTTCAATCTATTTGGCTATTTATTATGAACAATAAAAAACCTGAAAGGAGCCCATTCATTATGAAAACTTTAAAAACTGTGCCTAGTTTTTAAACTTTTCATGAACAGCCAAATACAATAGAATATAATAAAATAGAATAAAGGCTTTTAAACCTATTTTGGAGTGCCTTGGATTAATTTTTTCTCCAAAAGGTATGTTTTTAAAACTGGAGTGAAAATGGTCGAACAAAGAGGGGGTTAAAGACACAGTGTTTAATACTTGCTAAATTACCCACAATTTACGTAGTAATTTTCATACTACTGTTACTTCGTGGATAAGTATTTTGATGTTATCTTGTTGTTTTGCATTATTGTCATGTATTTCGGCACTATGTAGTTATGTGTTACCATTCAAATCACATGGATTAAGAGTGTCACACATACAATTTACAGTGTAAGAATCAGAAAATACATGATGTAGTAAAAAATGTTATTGTAAGATCTCAAAGGAGTGACAGACCCAAAAATACTTATTTCATAAGAAACTACACCCTAAAAAACAAACATTTCATCAAGTTGTTGTAAACTATTGGCTGAGTTGTAGCCCAGGAAAATAAACCAAGTCTCATTTCAGGTTTTAACAAATACAGTTTCTAAAGCATTGACACTGACATTTCTATTTGTAAAACCCTGCAAGTGTTGTAAAGTCGGGTTCTGTGTTTCTGTGTCGATGTGTAGGCTTGCATGCGCTGCAACTCTTTGCCTGTCTATGTTGGTGTGTCTGCGCAAGTGTGTGTTTGTGTGTGTGTGTGTAAGTGTGTGTGTCATTGCTGAGGGAGTGGAGAATTACTTTGTTGTCCTTTGTGTTACTGAGGTAGAATGAGAGACAAAGAGGGTAACTGAGGTCTAAATGAGGTCTTTGTGTCAAGGCATACTGTTAATGTCAAATACAGATCAGAAATCCACAACAAACATAGCACAATAATCATACTGAGTAGACTGACAACATGTTCCTGAATAGTTTTGTACCTGAGGTTTCAATATGGTGTAAAAGCAATGTAACAGTAAAATCCTGAGTGTGGTAAGATGACATGTCAGCACTGTTGTTGACGATACATGAAGAGTTTAATTCCAAAATGAGATATCCATTTAAACATTTAGACACCTACTCTTTCAAAATGATTGGTGGTTGGAACAAGAACAAAATAATAGTAATGGAATATCATTGAGGTTATCAGCTATCTTAATACTCTTGCTTATATTGACATCTGAGCTAATGTAATCATATGCATTTTTCAAATATTGAGCAATGGACATTCATTTCCCCCCAAAATGGATATAGCGTTTTGGAATAAAACTTTTCACATCTACTTTCATGATAATGACTTCAGCACACATTGTAAGTATTGTAACATTGCAAAAAATGTCACCATCTTGCTCCCATTTGATATGAGGGATCATAACTCTTGATTTAGTAATGTGGTTCAATGTATCGGTTCAGTTTGGTTCCTTTTTCCTCAATCCCCTTCGTTTTAGCCCACGACCCCAACCTCTCTCCACACAAACACCACACACACACACGCACACCACGCACACACACACACCAAATTCTTCAATGTTCAAACGACAGAGCTATGCCCATCATTCACCAAACAGAACCAACAAACCCACGGTACAGTATCCCATGAAGAAACCACTGTCTGCAATGCATTTTTTTTTCATTTTTTTTCGTGTTCCTGAATCCCCATAACAGATTGGGGTCAGATTGTGCCCCTCTTTGTTTGAGGCCAAACCTTGAGGTAGGTAGAGAGGCACCCTATCTACTCCCCTTCCTCCTGCGCTGGAACCTGAGATGACGAGGCCTCAGACTGCGACGGACCCTCCTCAGCCTCCTCTGAAGGGCCCTGGAACAGAAGGGACAAAACCCACCGTCACTTTGTCTGCGTTCGTCTCTCTCGGTGTCTGGTGCATGTGAATCGTTATACGTACGGTGCAATGAATCACGCGATACAAGAATGAGTGTGAACATTTCAATGAGTGATTGTGTGCATGCGGGGAAATAGGTCCAGCTGTCAGACCTAGAAATGTGAGGAAGACGACGGTTATGTCAGGAAACCAAGAAGACAGAGGAAGAGAACAGTTAGATCAGGTTTCCCCTCTCTACATTGACTCATTCTTCCCCTTCGCATGTGTGCATCTGAGAAAGGGAGTCTGCCTAACGGTTTCAGTTCTTGAAGCATCTTAACCTCTTTGAAACACTGTTCAGTAGAGAGAACGCGATAAGACAGGCGGGGGGGCATCCAGACAACTGGCCTCTTTTGGTGAAAACAGTTGCGCAATATGTCGGCAAAAGGAACTAAAGTTTCTCACAAACACCAGGCTTACATTCACCCTCGTGAATAACAATACCAAAACTGGATGTAAGAAAGGATATTTTGAGGTGTGTTTGGGGATTCCAGCACCACCATTTCTGCATTTCCAAGTAATCATCATATCCTAAAGAAGTCAGTTTACGTGAAACACAAGCAAAGTATAGTGTTGAAAAGTGTATATAATTTCCTGCTTTGCTATTAGAAGGCGGTGTGCAAAAACAACAGCAATACTTCAGCATTGTGATCTTGGTCTTTTCTCATAGAATTGAATACTCAAGTAAATAACAACCAACTTTCTGATGTGCCTTAATACAAAATCTGCATTATCAAATTGATCATACATACTGCTGAAAACATTTCAGCTAGGGTCCAGATAGTAGAAAACTTTCAGACACATCTACTATGTGTGAATGGTAACACTGTTAGAATAGGTCATGGATCTGCCTTACTTTCAATGAGAATGCCTATCGATAATTCATATCTATATTTTAATATGTCTTGGGGGGAAATTACAAAGACCTTTCTTAGGAATACAATAATGTAGCATGCGCATGGCAGTATTGTCATACAATGTTTTTCCCCCTCACCTGCTGCTCTTCAGTTACCTCTTGAACTACTTTCTGGGGCTGTGGAGAGAGGTGCAATTGAATTAACCGAACATGAAGGAAAAGCTGCCCTCAAGGACTGCTATTGTACAGCTCTGGCATACAGACCTTGGAGGCTTTGGACATATATTTACATGAAACTCCATGATGTCTTTAAGTGTCAACGATTGCCCCATACCCATTTCCTTGGTCGCCCACGTGGTCGTCTCGCCCCAACTGGCTCTACTTTCTGAGGCAGAACAGACGAACGGTTAAAGGGAGGTTTGACATTTTAAGAACCCTATCATACTGATCACTAACCAAGATTCAGAGCATCCAAGAAGAGTGTTTTAGTTTTCGAGAAGTTGGCAGCAGCTTTAAAAAAAAAAATTCAATGGGGAACAAAAACATCTCTCTCATGAGCCACAGAACTTTTGTTCTATAAACTGTAGTAAGAATAAGTAAAAGAAGTATTTGGGAAGACTTTCAGTTGATTTTACAAGCAGTGGTTAGCATGGTTAGCATTGTCAACAAATACAAAACTACAAGAATGGTCTCTCTGAGTCTTGATTAGTGATCAGTAGGGAGGGAAAGTGAAGACTTTTTCTCGTCTCCAAGTAGAATCATTCCATCCCCTAAAAAGTCAACATGTATCTGCATAGCTGGAATACAACAATAAAACATTGATACCTGCATCAGCTTTTACAATGTGGCCCTCTGAACATAAACGAGGAACTGTCAGCTATAGTTAAATCAATCTAAACAACCAAATACATAAATGTATGGCACATTTTGTTTTTATGTCCCACTGCTCTGAGAGGGAACTGTGAAAATGTAAACATTTCCCAAAATTAAAAAGTGGGCAACAACAATGGAGTAGGGTCACTGGCGTTTCTATTTGCAAGTTCAAATATGAAATTCTATGCTTCTGCTCAATTTAACACGCAAAGTTACCTAACATTAGTTGGGTCCCTGAAAATAGTTCAATGTATGTAACAGAAAGTTTATTTTTCCTAGATAAAGGAAAAACCTCAAGAAGTCTTGTTGTGTCTTTAACCTCTCAATATAAAATAAATAAAACAGTGTATGGATAGACCGATAGATTTACTATGTTATACAGCTGCTACATGCACAGGCAGCCCCTGCCAATCTTCCTATTTACATGGAATGTTGCCAGCAGGGGCAGTGTGACAACTTTCCCTCCCAATACAATAGGCTTCTTAAAACCCTGAAACCTGAACTTTAAGTGAGGATTTAGCAGAAATACAATAGGCATCTTTATTCCTGTGTATACTAATAAATTCCTCTACAATTATGTACACAGCAATATTGTTGATAGTAATGTAAATGAGTGAAGTTATGTTTGCATAACTAAATTTCCTCTGAATAGCTTTTGTGAAAATATATATAACCGTCTTTTCTTTACCCACCCCTTATTTAATATGAATTCACAAACAATGTTAGTATTATTAGTGCAGTAACAAGGGTTGCTGTTACAACTCTGAGATTAAAAGTTAAAATGTGTCTTATATGTTGAACCTTCAGTGCAGCCCTGGGGCCCTTGTTCTTGCTCCCTTTGGGTCGTCCTCTGGGTCGCTTTGGAGTCGGGGGTCCAATGGGTTCCTATAGAGCAGATTACTAGCCATTAAAAAAAAAAAAAAGCTTGTTTGCATGAGTTGCTCTCTATAGCCAGGAAACAGAGCCGGATTGTAACTGAGTTGGCATATGGAACTCTGGCTGATGAACAATATATGTTTTTCAGGCTGACCTCTTCATAGTCATTATAAAACACTTTACTATTTAAGGTCAATGACGGGGCTCGATCAAATTAAAACTAGCCTTAAATCTTTAGAAGACTTAAGTCCTACCTGCTGCTGTTTGCGTGGCCGACCCCTGCCCCTGCGTTGAGGCTCGGGAGGTGACTGGTCAGTGCCTGGCTGGGGAGACGGCTCTTTGGTCCCACTGTTACTCATACCTGTGTCTGTCCACCAGCTTCAGAGAGTGTGAGCATCGAAGCCTGAGGGAGAGGCCTCAAGGGCTTAAGTAGGAGAAGACCTGAGTATCAGGGGCTGGGGATACGTGCAAAAAAAGGTAAACAAAAGTTACTTCTTTTGAATTTGTAAAAGTCTGAATGGCATATTGCATTATAAATAACATGCTTAAAATGTGTAGCAAAATAAATGTGTTTGTTCATGTTAAAATAATCTTTGAAGAATGCTGTTTCGACAGGATGTTCAGCTACATATTTCCATTCCAATTCAATCCGTTTTCTTTCTGCACAAACAAATTACCACAACTACTTTCAATCCATGCTCAATGTATCACTAAAGGGATAATTCTACATCACACAGGATCCTTTTTGCAGTGCAAGCGTGAGAACTGCTTATATATAAGCCTTGGCACCAGTCATTGCAGGTTCATCCGAACACAGACAGGGGTTTGGCAAATGCAGGGAAACATGAGAATGGTCTGCAGTGACTAAAAGTAGCACAGATATTCACAACTCAATATACCATCCAAACTTTGGATCTAGGCTGCCCATCCTCTATCCGGTCTCTACAGGTTACTTTTGGTTATTTCTCAATGGGTGTTTATAAGCAGGCTAATGTATAGGCTGTAGCTGTGCTGATACAGTCTTTATTGGGTAAATGTTGTGGAACTTGTGTAATTACAGTAGGTAATAATGCATAAGCACACAGAAACTGTTACAGCTGAAACTAGATGCCATGCCCTAATGAAAAATCACTACAATATTCCTTACACTGTGGTGCTCAATAGTGAGTTCACAATGACCTTATCAAAAGTAATGGTCTTTTTTAATCCCCTATGGTCTCACTATAATATTCCTATAGTAACTTGGTGTTTTGCTGTGATATTTGTAGTAGCCTATCCTCATAAAATGGCTAAACGATAATTTTTCGTAACAGTGTAAAGTCAAAAATATCTGCTCTAAATTGCGTGTCGTTATACCAGCCACAAGGTGATCATTCAACATTCAACGTCGAGATCATAAAAAGGAACGTGCCAAACACTAATTGCCAACACAGCCTATCAAAACGCCCGCTTCGAAGCAGGAAGTAAGGGTAATTTGGGAAATGTGTGCACGCTCGTTGTAACGACATAAAGCCAAAGTGAGTCGCGTGCCAGTGTTGCTTATAAACTCGTTTTCGGCGTAAGACAAGCGCCCTGCACTCCTGCAGCACGAGCCCGTCGGCTGAGCTAGGCCTAGGCTGTGTGTCTGGCGATGAGGCAGCCTATGGGACTGAATGTACTTTCTGCATATGGGCGGCAATTACAACCGTGAAAACATTCTTCAACGACGTTTAAACGTGTGCGCAGCGCTCAAACCTACACCCTGAAAGCATGCCTTTACGGTAATGAGTAAACGTAGATTCTGCACTTGGTTGAGAAACGGGTACGTTAACGCCAAAACAAGAGTCGAGGCCATATCAGTGTTTAAGTGTAAAGTCGGGGCTCACCACATCCCCTGCAGAAGCAACCATAGGCTACTTCCATCACTTACGCAACTGATTTCAAATGAGTTATGCGGTGATAACAGGTCCACCAAACTGGACGTAAATACCGACAGCAAGGGCAAAAGTATGTCAAAGAAGGCAAAAGGCAAGTAATACAGGTGCAAAACCTCTTCCTTCAGTTGGCCCAAACAGCCTATAGACAGTGTGATTCCTCTGAATAATCCTGTTCACAGTAAATGGAAGCAATGCCACACAATAGAAGCGACACAATGACAACAGCAACGTTTTTAACTTACCTTGCTTCGGCGAGATGTGTTCTCGTTTGCTGTTACCTGGAAGTTCAGACAGCCTACTTTATGGTCCTACAACAACTGTGAAAACCTCAGTAAAGCCTCTCGCCCGCCTTATTGGCTGGAATGAAAGGGTAATATCTCTCTCTCCTCCTTTAATCGGAAATGTGTGTGTGATCCCCAGACGTCCAGTCACGAATACCCCAGTTGAAGTATAATGGGGGTTGTAGCTGAGCAGTATGCATTGCATACTTTCTCTATTAAAGCATGTTTCAAGAAAGAACGGGGTAGGAGGGTTGAAACAGTGGACCCCGCCCCTAAAGCTCGCTGGACCACCCACTTGAGAGAGATGGGCATTCAGTGGTTCCCAAAGTGAGGTCTGGGGTCTTCGAGAGGATCCGCACCAAAACGAGGAATAGGTTCAATTTGTCTCACTAGACGTTATGGTGGTGAGATCAGACTGTTTTGACTGTTTCGATCAGAGGTTTCTCTCCCCTTAATGTTGTTATCTCCCCACCTACAGTATAGACAGTTCTGTATTTCTGTTAGTCATAACTAACAACACAAATCTTCTCAGATGGGGTTCCTGAGAACAACATCTAGGGGGTCAGTAGTCTGATGCACATCTGTTTGGTCCTCCATATGAAAAACTGCCCCAGGCCTGGTTAATTGAATCATGCACTGCACAGGCTTACATACTGTACATTAGAAGTGAACAATAGCCAAAGAAAAGGCCTACTATATTTATATGATTATATGATTTATATATAAAAGACATAATGGAGTTGATATGAATAACAGATGCCCAAACTATTGCCCAAAGTATTAAAAACATGGTCAATATTTCCTCTCTTAAAGTTACATTTCCCTTTTAACATTGTAGTTTTTGGCCTGCTTATCTCTGTGTAGTTTCATGCTGTCTTGGGTGCCTGTAGTGATATCACTTTTTTTTGTTTTTTGAAAACTATACTTCGAAAATATATGCAAACTAAAGCAGGGCGACCAAGATAATGAGATTTTTTTTCTGTGCTTTGTTATTGTCAAGAGGTAATTTTGCAAGTTGCACTAACTGATAAATATAGATGGAAATGCTTGAATAAAGGTGAATACACATTCCAGGGACAGCTAATGCTGAATTGCTCATGGAGTCATGTCAGGTGAGCGTGCCGGCAAAAGACCAAAATATTATGTTTTAAGTTATGAATATAGTAGGAGTAGTGTCAGACGGAGGCTCCACAATTTAATGTAGTTCAGAAATACCGGTAGGCATATTGAATATCCTGTGAAACCAAAATCATGAACAGTGTCCAAATAGTTTGTTCAAAGAAACTAAATTTAATCCTCATTTAGCCTACGTATTATTTCTTAGGCATAACCATTACCATAGCAAATAAAAAAACAAAAAACTATTACCATAACAAATAAAAATACAAAACCATTACCGGAACAAATAAAATGAAATTACAAAGAACTGATGAATATATTTTTGTTGCAGAATCACTCATTTATTAAACATTTTAGTCAAGTTTCCCAGAACATTTTGGCAACAGTTACTGAGAACTGACAGTCATACATGTATTTGATTAGTCATCTACTATAAATATTACTAAATGAAAGTGAGCAGAATGACGCTTAAATCATAACTGCCAACCTGCCATTGCCAAAAGCTGGTAGTAGAATGATTGGCCATTATTAGATGTGGGAATATGTGCTGCACATTGGCCCTTTTTGTGCCTATTTTGTGCACAAAAAATTATGTCAGTATCTTTTGATTTTATGGGCAAAAGAAAGTGTCTGAAAGGGTTGTTGTGCAAGTTACTGAGCGAGACAGCAGAATTGTCTGTGTGTGCGTGTGTGTGAGAGAGAGAGTGAGAGTGAGAGAGAGAGAAAGAGAGTGAGAGAGAGTGAGAGAGAAAGAGAGAGAGAGAGAGAGAGAGAGTGAGAGACAGAGAGAGAGAGAAGGACAGACAGAGTTCAATGGCCTTCTGCAGGCTGTCTGAGATTCTGTTGGACTCTGATCTTGAGGTTTATTTAAGCTGAATTCCTTGGGCTCATCAGGACCGGGTTACAAAAATCCTCCTATAGAACTAGAAAGAATGTGCAGCGCATACAGTTCTGCATAAGGCACAAAGGCATGTCTTTAGAGGTGGGGGCAGGCATCAAAAGACAGGCAGAGGAGGGATTTCTTTAGAGGCTGGGGGCAAAGAAGGTATTTTGAAACTCCATTCAATGCCAGGGAGAGGGGAGGTGTACAGTTTTGTGGTAAAGGGTGAGAGGATATTTCCAGGGGACGTTAGGAACTTTAAAAGTTTGGCATAAACCCTCACAGCACCCCCCACCACACAAGTGTTTTTGTAAGTTAATTAGCTCCAGTCATTATACTTCTCTGAAATTTGGGGGGACTAGCTACAATTAGTCTTTATTCTAACATGTTTTATCATGTGCTGTAAGTAAATCAATAGCATGAATTATAATACTTAACAGTAGTGGCACATACATGTTTTAATCATAAATCTGTTCTGCTTGGCTCTTTTTCTTTGTCTTGCACCTCTCTATTATACATAAATATTCTTGGGGAACGCTGAATATTTTTCACCTATTCTATCTGTACGCTGTCCGATTTGTGCTTGCACTCCTTATTACTGGCTGCTTGGAACCGGCAATGCAGGAATTTAATTACTTACTGTAAATGTAAATACAAATGAATTTAAAGCAAAAATAACTAATTACTCCACTGTCCCTGTACCTTTCACCAGGGACTGCATGCTCCAACACAACAAGACTGTCTACTTGTGAAATTGTATGTCTACATATTTGCGTGTTATAACAATGTTATAGATAATATAATAAAACATGATTAGTTTTGATGTATTAGAGAAATATTTATTGTAAGAGGGACAAAATAACGTATATGGGCAAGTGAATAGCTGGTCATGAGGTTGTGAAAGCAGATTTGGTGGGCATATCAGTCACTGTTGGATGGCAATATCTGTCACTAAGCCATCTCCATGACCTTCTTGATCCAGTCCACATAGACAGACACGCGGATGAAGATGTTGGGTTGCCCTGGGTGTCCGCAGCGCCTCATGGGGATGATCACGCCCTCAAGCACCCAGCAGTCACTGTTCTCACAAGCCAGAGGTCCGCCATAGTCTCTCTGCAGGACACATAGGAACAGGCTTTGGAGTCACAACTCATTTTTTGTCTCTATTATGACTGACCGTGCCTGCTGAGGTTGGACACATCGAGTCCCATCTAGTCCTGTCCACTCTCATTATTCATTATTTTAATATATTTCAAAAGGTGAATGTGTACGTTTGATTCATAGGAATATATAAAAAGTTGTATCCTCTGTGCTTGGAATGATTTGATGTATTAATTCTCAGTGCTTCGCTGTATTATTCTTTGTCTTCATTGCCAGCAGGTTTTCACAATAAGTGATTGTTAATGAATATGGTCAGTGAATAGAGAAAATTTGCAGCTGGTCCGTGGGAAAACTGGACACAAATGTAAATGGACAATAAAGCTTTGAAACTTTGGACTGTTCACACCCTTTAAACAAGTTCTCTGGTACACCTACCTCGCAGGCGCCCACCCCACCCTGGAAAGAGCTTGTGCACATCTCGTTCTCTCGAACACGACCCCGAAAGTATTTGTTGCATTCCTTGTTACTAAGAACGGGTATCTGGGCCACGTTGAGGACAGACTCATCGCCAGTGCCTTGAAAACAGTGCGATGGAGGAAGAGAGAGGGAAGGAGTTAGCAGCTGATCTGTTTAGGAGGGGCACGGAAAGATGGAGATAAGAAGAGAAAGGTGGACAGATGCTGAATAATTCTGGAAACAGCAACACCATCTGTTGCTTACCAATCTGGACACCTTTCTCGTTTAGATGTAACATTAATGAAACGGATACTTCAAGGGCAGAAACAAGATGCTTGTTCTGAGGAAGCTGTCTATTATTATTATGATTATATAGCCATATTGCAAATTCTGTGTCAAATAATGATTTCCTAAGCATGATACTTGCCTTTAGTCTCACCCCATCCCGCGATCTCGCAAGTCGTCCCCTCTGTTACAATGTAACGCTCAGGAGGAAGGCAGATCTGAGAAACACGCTCATTGAATTGGGCAGCGCTAGGGAAAAAGAATATAGAGCCATAGGAAAGTTAACAACAGTATTGGCATGTGTGTGTGTGTGTGTCGTGTGTGTGTGTGTGTGTGTGCTGGGGGATGCAAGCACACTTGACAGTACACACGATTCCAGTTGTAGCATGACCAGCTGAGACTCGGAGGGTCCACAGACGATCTTGGTGAGAGGGATGGTTTGCACATCAGGCTCTCCTTCTTGGGGATCACGGAACAATGTTCCCATCATGGCCGAGTACCCTGGGAGGTCCACGTAGCTGTACACACACGCAGACAAAGAAACACACCGAAAAATAAGCAAAGTACGTCACTTTGTATTTCATATCTTATCAAAAGCATCCTTATCAAGTTTCAGATGTGCCCTCTTCTAAATGAATTGAGTTTACCAGGAGGAGAAACACTGCTTGGTGCTGATCACCCATTTGGGGTTAACCAGGGATCCTCCACAGAAATGGTTTCCTTTCCTGCACACAAGGAGTCAGAGGTTATGCAGAGCAGCATCTCTTTTGCCTGTTCATGACTGGGTCAGATGCCACAATGAAGCCAACCCCGCCTCCCTCTGATTGACCTGTCTCTGAGGCTCACTGTCCATGGCGAGTTCCCAGGAACCCCATTTACAATGCGCAATATTGTCCTGGGGATACGATCATCTCTCTTCCCACACTCAGTAAAGTCCGGCTGCTCTGTGTTCATAAACAGACATGATGGATGTGGAAAGGTGAAATGATTCATATTAAAAAAAGATGAGGAGGTTCATAGTCAAGTTGGAATTAGTGTTTCATATGCATTGAGAAACTAACCTGGTGGTTCATGTATGGACACCTTCTCTCCAGCTGTTCAAAAACAACAAGAAACAGATGAATTGTTAAATTGCCTGTCGACAAAGAGCAGCTTTGTATGAATTGCCACCACATTCTATATGAAACTAATTTGATGAGTTTAGACAAACTGTAAGAGGAAACTAGAAGGAGAAAGCAGAGTTCTGTACCACATTGTTTGATGGCACAGTAGTCAAACTCAGTTTTGGGGTCAGTGGTGTAGCACCAGGGTCCGTGCTGGTCCCCATCTGGGTTACGACAGTAGTTTTCT
Source organism: Rondeletia loricata (assembly GCA_900302605.1). Classification (NCBI taxonomy): domain Eukaryota; kingdom Metazoa; phylum Chordata; class Actinopteri; order Beryciformes; family Rondeletiidae; genus Rondeletia; species Rondeletia loricata. The sequence goes on along the minus strand of OMLI01089937.1, from coordinate 20,622 downwards.
GTCAGATTGGCCTCATGGTGCGTCCTTGGGTTTATCCTGGAAAATCACACAGTATGCATTGAAGTTGTAAAAACTGTCACAAGAGTCTTTAATACAAACCTTAGCAATACTATCAATAAAATACCTTTAGACAGGTATCTTCTTGGATAAAGGAATACTCATCTGGCTTTGTAATTCAAGAATCTCTTAAATCATACTGATCATCATACTTGGTTCTGTGAGGCGTGTTAACATTCCATTTCTGGCAGGTGATGCCCTTACGGGTTTTGCGAACAATGCCTCGGTAGTTTTTTCCATTTTCATGGTAGCAATCTAATAAAAAAAGACATGAATATCATAACAGTGACCTTGATGACTTATAGTATGCAGTGAATGTAGACAGTAGCAAGCATGGGATCGAACATCCCTGTCCTCATGTGACTATTCAGAGGTTGTTAGGGCCATTAGACCATAGGCTCATCTTTATCCACTAATAAAGACAGTAGCTTATTCACTAAATCCATCTTTTGTCCAGAGCAGAATCAACCAGCAGGGGGCAGTGTACCCTCAGCTTCAATGTCATCTGCACAGCGTTTGATCTGTAAGCAGAGAGCAGTCCTCATCTCTGGCACAGATGTGAAGCACCAGGGAGCCTCCGATCCATCTGGGTTACGACAGTAGTTCTCTTCCAAACCCCTGGATGCAATGTAGCACAGAGTCAGCTATGGGCTCGAACAATGTCCATTGACTCATCATTAATGCATTAAATGGCCTGTTTCACAGACATAGCAGCCTAGTTCAATTTAGATATTTCATAGAATAAATATAACTATATTCAAAGAAAGTATTTCTTTCAAGTTCTACTGAAAATTTATTATTCAAAAGCTGATAAACAATTTTGGTCTGATAAATGATCACCGCATTACAAATAAATTTAATATTCAACTCACATCCATATTGCCACTCAAAGGCTGTGAGAAAAGAAAGTGTGCACCCTGTTTTTATTGTGGTATCTATCATCATGTTAACTGTCAACTGTCAACAGTGAAATAACATCGCAAGTAAATTGTAATTTACATTGTAATGACATCTTGACATCAATATTCATGTTTGAAGTAAATACTTATTTTCAAACTAATGGGATTTGAGTGTAGAAAATACCAAAAAATAACCCCAAAATACATCCCATCCTGCTTCTTTCCCTTGATCGTGTACTTACTTGCATTCATATGTATTTGGATAGAAGGGATGCTCATGGGGGTACTGGGCATCCCACCGCTGACAGGGGATCCCTGATGTTGTCTCATTCACTTTACCCCGGTAATCCTCCCCACGGCCACGGAAACAATTGGTGGTGTAGCTGGAGCGGTGGGGTTTCTTTGGAACCACAGCTGGAGAGGAAGGGAAAGTTGAAGGGGAAAACATTTGTGTAGTTACAAACTGACATATGGGCATTATGCTAGGTGCACATCAATGTAGCTCAGTTAGTAAGTTAATGCTTTAGTCATACAAGATAGGACGTGTCTTGAACGTATATGAAGTGTATGAATGCATGTTTTTATTCAAAGACATTCATGTTTTTTGAGTGGAATTATTTTATAAATGTGATGTGATACGCTTCTTTTAAAAGTCCACCATTGTTAAAGGATGATTCCTACTTTGATGCGATGTGAACCATATTGTTCCTATTGGGCCTGAGGGCTGTCCAAAAACCTAGCAAGGTTATTATCGTAAACTAAAACTCACTAGGTGTTAAAAAACATTGTTGTAAACTGAAATAAAAATACATTGAGACATTGAAAAACACTAAAGCTGAACTAAAAACACCTTGTCCACTTGTAAATCGAACTAAAATTAAATAAGAATATATGTGAAATGTTTTTCGTTTTTGTTTATCTGCAGGGTGAAGAGAATAAAGTTTGGGCAGAGAATGTTTGCTGTTTTTGCTGAACACTAACTATACCACAAGATGGCGCTATCCTGTAGACTGACTTGTTCCCCCATGAGCACCTCCTGCTCTCAGAGGAAGTGCCAGTGTTGCCAAAGCCATCGCTGTTTGCACAACTCATGTCGAAACTTGGGAGAGGCCTGATTGGGATTATTTTGAGCTAAATGGTTTGAATTCAGATTGCTGTTGCTTGTGAACTTTTATCATTACACCTTTAAACAAGACTTGGTGTCCCTAGTGATGGCTGGGCCGTTGTGGCCACGCCTCCAGGTACTCCAGAACCTTAAACTGGCAATATGTTCAACCTCAGTGTAATGTATGGTGCCCAGAAATACCACCAAAAATACTAACGTTTCTTCGTCAACTGTCTTTGTGATGAAGACAGTTGTCTGGCGAAACGTTGTTGTTTTTTTTACCTCTACTATAATAAATAATCTTTGCATCAGAGCTATGAGTGTGCGGCTATACTCTCCTCATCTCCTTGATTCACTAGCAAACATCAGCACAATTTAGCCACCGTTACTGTTAAATCAAAGGGAATCATAGGGGCAATCGTGAAATGTGTCACTTTTTGGGAAGTTATTCTCACAAATACTAAAACGTGATGTTTTATTTAATTACACTGATCTAATGAGACTCCCTTCTCCCACTATGTCTCCTGTTGTTACCATTAGCTTTGCCTAAATGTAGCTGATGTCTGTGTGGCAAACCAAACCAAACCTTCCTGTTTCACCTTGCCCTTAGACTTCTCTCATGCCAGAGGGAAGTAATGACAAGATCTGATCCCTGACCTGCAGAACTGCGTCTCCAGAGGTGGAAGTCTGAACAGCCACCATAACATCTCTGTGCTCACACAGACCTATGATATGTTACATTACAGTAATAGTGCTATTATTAGTATTATTACTAGTGTTACTTCAACAGTAATAACAATGGAACAGTCCAGAATATATGGCCGGGTCGTATGAGGGGCGTCTTACAGCACTTGCTGATCTCACAGCTCTCTCTCTCCACCTCGGGGTCTGTGGTATAACACCAGGGGACTGGGGAGGCATCAGGATTACGGCAGTAGTTATCATCCAAACTCTTATCGGGATATCTGAAAAAGAGGTCTGAGTGGTTTTTTACGTCCACAGTAATACAAGAAGGGACGTAAACAATGTAGATGCTGTGAGAAAACTTGCAGAGCCTGCCTGACACTTGACATGTGATGAGATCATACTATGATAGTGCTGACGGATACAGGTAGCATCGCCCTCTCCAGATACGGTGACTGCCAGTAGTAGCGGACACAGCGCGTCACACACATACACACACACACACGTCAGGCATTTCACGTTATCCTATCAGTTTGGCAAATTAGGTACACGTAAGAGAATCTAGTAAGAAATGTAGCCTATAGGTACTTTTCGGGCTGGTAGATGTGTTGGTGAGGGTACTGCTGGTCCCATCTCTGACACTCTCTGCCACTCACGGTGTGGTCAACTTGGCCTCTGTAGTCCTCTCCATTACATGTGATACATACCTCTGTGAACAAATCCAAAACACATCACACAGCTCTACAGCCAGAAGTGCCATTGTGAAAGATTAACACCAGATGTCATATCTATATCCACTTCTTATGCAGCATGGGACTGAGTGGGATCTAGGCCTACCATCTTTGCAGTGGGGAATATTGCAGCTTTCATAGCGCCGTTCTGGGTCGGTGGTGTAGCACCACGGTCCGATACGATCCCCGTCTGGATTCCTGCAGTAGTTCAACTCCAGGCCATTGGTCGCTGTGGGAGTCCACCTAGGACGGACAGAGTTTTAAAACGAGTGACGGACAAAACGCTAGGGCTGTTGTACGGTTCAACTTCAACTTCTACAAAATGATGAAGAAGAATCCTTCTCACCTGTGATCATGAGGAAACTTTGACCACCACTGTTGGCAAGTGTGCCCGCTTTTTGTCGTGAAGACTTTGCCTCGGTAGTCTTCCCCTTTACCCACGATGCATTGTCTTACGTAGACTTCACAATGAAAGAACACATCAACCAACTCCCAACAGATATGTCATATCGATCTCTACACCAAACACTTCATGGTAAGGGCACGTCACAGAATGTAACCTTACTAAAACATCTTACCCTTCTTCTCATAAAGGTCACAGTTAACGTTCCTTTTCACCTCTGCGTTGCTCCCATCGCCCACCCAGGGCAAATGTTTGCAGGTGCTGGAGGGACGAGTCTCATAGTTGAAGGCTCTGGTGTTGAGGGATATTTTCATGTCAAACGTTTTACACAGTAACAATGCGCTATAATACATTCTCTATTATCAGCTTGTGCTATGGGAGGCATAGGATGGATACCTGCACTCCAGAGACTGTGAGCAGCGTGTGGCACAGTCCTCCAGGTTCAGGCCAGGTAACGTCAGCACTCGAGCAGAGTTCCAGGAGGTAGGGACGAGCTCCCTGCCCTCGGAGCGCTGGAAGTCATTCAGCGGACTGCGGTACCCTGTGTGAGTACAGTAGGAGCATACACACGTGCACAGTGCTTAGAGTCCTAAGTCCTAAACACTCCAGGGAGTGTTGCATTTGGAATGAAGAAATAAATACAAAGGCTGACTTTCTACACTGTATCTATTTTAGTTTTATTTTGAAGTGGAGTGCAGGTTGTGTGTGCACTGGTACCCACAGCAACATTTGGGCATGGGCCTGCACACATATAACCTTTGGACCAAGACACTGCAACTAGTTTGTGAGGCTAGTCACAAGAACCCCCTTGAAAAAGCATGAAACAGCAACGCAATCACACATCTGGTTACTGAAACACTACTACTAATACTACTACTATTATATACTTGTCCAATAATACAGCTTATTCATAATTACATAATATCATGAAACTTTATTAAAGGTTTATCAAAATTATCAAAAAAGATCAAAACAACGCACTTATTGTGTTTTGGGGATTCCTTCATTTAAAGTTTACACATTACTGTGCATTGGAGTCCTACAGACAACCCATGATTAGGTTTGAAACTACATTCATACATTACATAAGTGAAGGAGATATATTACTACATAGGCCTACACTTTAAACCCCCTGCCAAAATTCATATTAAAACCACAACTTCAATGTCTTATAACACTTAGTACAGAAGATTATATCAGCTTAAGTCATTTAAAATGAAAGACAGGGATCATAAAGCTTTCTTACCAATGGCCAGTCCGTTGTAAACTGTCAGGAGAATACAGGATAGCAACACTTTCATTGTTTCTAGTCTGTGGACTGTAAGGGTGAGACTGCTTATAATACTAGATGGCAGATCTCTGCTTTGAATTCTTGTTCCTCTGCCGTTTTGGGGTTCTTTACGAAATTAGACACATCTGAGAGCTCACAGGTCCACTTGATAGAAAGAGAAATAGCCTACCAAAAAAATATATGCGGTAAGGTTGGAAATCCACGCGGAAACATGTTGACTAAAACACAACCACCCACACAGGAACACTGAAACCTTAATCAAACAGAGGCCGTTATCCCCAAAACACAACCAATCAATAAGTGCATTAATCATTAATGGAAAGTGGCACATCGGAGAATGGCTCCTTTTTCATGAATTTTTCTTTTCATTTTGTTTGAAATTGACATATCCTCTCTCTGACAGTAACACATCTGACAACTAAACCCCGTTTATTGCAGAAAACTAGAGGAAGCGTCTCTAGTCCAGTTACAGTTGAATTCCTGTCAGAATAAAAGGGGCAGTTCGCCTAGTAAACGCTAGACGTCAGTAGAATAAATGAGAGTTTCCTGTTTTCCGGGAAATAAAGTGAAACTACACCTGGATAGTCCCGTAGCGTATACTATCCTACAGTATCATACAGTTTAATCATTGAATATTATTGAAGGCCTCTCAGGTAAGGGATGATTACGCTTTTCTCATTGTCTTTGTAATGAATACGATGTTTCAGAATATAATGATCTAATCTGGACTTTGATCCGCTTTGATCAGACCATCTGGCTTTCCGAATTTTTGGCTGTTTTGTTGACGTCAGTAGCTCCCAGCTGATACACGCCATTATAAACTCCCTAGGCCTACTGGGAAATGTTCTTCTTGTACTCCTATGGTATTTGAGTTACAACCAAATACTGTGGTAATGTACCAAAAAGTCCTATGGTAGCCTACTGTACCACACCAACAAATATCATTATTATTACACTATTAATACTACTGCTACCTATGACTAATAATAATAATAATAGTAACCCTTTTTACTTTTTATTTGGGTAGCCCATTTGTAAAGTTTGCTTCTGTACTCTTATTATTAGCCTATATATATATATAGCCAATACTTTGTTCCAGTGCATTGTGATTTGTGAATACAGTGTGATGTGACATTACTCTTTGTATTTCCTGTTCAGGATGTCAGCTGTTACAGTGACAGAAGGGAGTTTGAACATGGAGTCTTGCAACGCGCCACTGTTTTATAGACAAAGTGAACCTGCCACAGGGGGAGTTAGGATGTCAGTTTTACTACTTCATGGCATCCGTTTCTCATCAGAAACCTGGCTCAATATTGGCACTCTAGAGGCGCTGGCCAAAGCAGGATGCCGTGCAGTAGCCATTGACCTACCAGGTTAGTGTGTTGGGAATAAGCTTGATGCGAAAGCCTTCCTCTGTGCTGTGTCTCTCTCTTCCTCTTCCTGTTCAGTACTTCACACCTACAGTTTTACACCTTTTCCCCACGGACTGCCCCTCATACTTTTCTCTCATGCTGATATTTGTCTGCCCTTCATTCTCTCCCTCTGTCCAAAAGGCCTTGGCCAGTCTAAGTCAGCAGAGGCCCCTGCAGCAGTGGGAGAGCTGGCCCCAGGAGGGTTTCTGAAGGAAGTGTGTGAGAAGCTGAGTCTGAGCCCAGTGGTGCTAATCAGCCCGTCACTCAGTGGGATGTACTCCCTGCCCTTCCTCTTCCAGCACCAGGCTCTGATAAAGGCCTACATCCCCGTCGCTCCCATATGCACTGAGAAATTCACTGCAGAGCAGTACCAAAGTATAAAGGTACAGTCTGTGTGCCGAGTGTATGCATCTACTTAATATTTTAAACTTTTCAGTGTTCCTCCCTTGCGAAACCTTTTACTGTATCTATACTCTCCTTTTCTTCATGAAAGGATAATTACGGCGACAGTGAATGTTGAGCCCATTTTCCAGCGTGCCCTCTCTCCCTCCAAATTTTTTTTACATGCTATTATAAGAGAAAGTGTTATCTTGTGACTTTTTCCCTACTTCTAGATGCCATTCACTTTCATTCAACTCCAAAATTCATTAAAAACAAAATTTATGAGATAGCAAACTAAGTGTAACATAATCCATGGAGGAGATGTGTGCGTCAACAAAATGTTTTGCGAGGCCTCACCTAATAAAACATAAAAAAACATCATTTTGTGAGTGAAAAGTAGTTCCTATCCAAATACATTTGATTTTTTTTTTATGAATTCAGAAAGCCCTCATTGGACGAACAGGGCAAGAGTAGGCGTGTCTGACATTAGGTGATTTGGGCAAAACACAGTAGCAGCATAGCTGTGTCATCGGAACAATTCAGAAAATAAAAGAAATCGCCCAAATCTCACCACGATCTGTTCTTACACTTTTTTATTCACATCTGAAGTCCCGCCTTAGACAGCACTTCTCACCGATCACTAACGTCCTCTGTGGTTACATCTCGCCTCATTTCAAGTCCCTCAGCTGAGGAAGAGTTTATCTGTCTGAAAGTAGTTCCTATGAAATTCATTAGAATAAGAGGCAAAGTAAGCAAGTTTTAGTCTTCGACATCTAGACGCACAAATCAGTCGGACCGGACGATAATAAAAAGCTTGCTTCTTATCCTCTACGAGACCTGTTTCAAAATTTAGAAAATATAGGTCAAATGTAGGACATCTATGAAATCCCTCTAGCTACAGGTTACCACAAAAAAACTAAACAGGAATTTCATAAGAGAGAGAGGGTACTCTGGAAAAAGGGCTTAACATTCGCCATGGCCGGAATGATCCTTTAAGAAGCGAAGGTGCCATCGTGTGTGTTGGTGTGTTCTGCTCTCTCCTCCAGATCCCAGCTCTGGTTGTTTATGGTGACCAGGACATTCAGCTTGGAAAGGTGTCACTCGGCAACCTGAGCAATCTGGCCAATCACAGTGTGGTGGTGATGAAAGGAGCAGGACACCCCTGCTACATGCAAGACCCGGACACTTGGCACAAGGCTCTCACAGACTTCCTTATTAGTCTGTGAAGCTCTTCACTGTATTTATGTGGATATAAACCACAGGGTAAGTGAAAAGTTGCTTTCAGTCACTTTAGATCACAGTCACTTTGCTCTTAGACTTTTGTCAGTACTACAGTCACACAGAAATGGCTTTGAGGAGCTCTGTGCCATACAAACAAAATGTGTAATATACGGCTTGATACATGCAAAATTTATCAGCAATAACATTCTCATGCAGGACCTTTTTTTGACTTTTTATATTAGTCATGATGAATCTTTGAAAGTAATCTTTTCTGATAATGAGTGCAGATGAAGATCAAACTTCACACTGTGAAATACAATAAGGGGATATTTTGTATTGTAATTGCTATTAGGGGGCTTATTAGAGCTAATATGATAAAATGAGTTATATAATGTCTTATATATTTTATATATTACTTTGATTTAACTAAGCAAATAAAATAATGTCTCTGACTGAAAAAAACAAATACCACACACTGAAATGAAGTGAAAAATATGAACATTATTTAATAACTGATTCTCTGTAATAAACAATTTGAAAATATTTTACAAGGAGTCACAGACACAATATTTTACAAATTTTGCCCTCTTCTTTTTTTTTTTAGCTTCTTCTGTACAAAAGAATGGAGCGACATGGACCAATGCCCAGAAAGAAGGAGCTAAATCTTCCGCGCACACAAACATTCAAACTCACACACGTACAAGAAATAAACAAAAATAAATGAAAAACATTTGACTTCAGATCTCATTATATCAGCAGTGCTGTATTCCTATTTTTTTTTACTTCACTTAAAACTCGACTGATTTTACTTTTTTTTGTTTTCAATGTTGCTGTTTTTTTATCCACACACTTGTCAAACATGGTCACATAGCACCAGACTACAGACTACAGAATCACATACACACGTGTCTTTCCCACAGAGACGCACCTACACAGATGCAGCGAGGGTCAGGAGGGGCAGGGTAGGGGCTACATGGAGACCCTCCCCTTTTTAGGGCTGGTCCTAAAGCAAACCCCTCCCTCTCATCCCAAGCTGGTCCATTTTTCTTATCTTTTTTGTTTGTTTTGGCAAAAGTAAATTTCTCAAACCACAGAAAACAGACCCGTGTCCCTCAGAACACTTTGGTGTTCCCCGCTGGGATACGCACACAGACGTCACTATATGATTCTCTCTGACCTTCTGTTTGACACAGTCCCGTGCTGCTCTGTGGAGACCCACTCCCTGAGCTGGCCTCTGACACCCCACGCCTTCACAATGGGGAACAAACGCCTGGGAAGTGAAGTCCTTGGCTTACTTCTTGCCTAGTGCTTGACACCTCCCAGCTCGGCATGAATAAGTGCCATTACGTGTTTGCTTATGTGCGCGTTGTGCATAACGTCTTGGTGCAGGTGTGTGCGCACGTAGGCCTACATATTGATTTGTCAGACTGTACCTGTACAGAGCCAGGATAAGAGAGGAAGTCACAGGGGGTACATTTCCACAGGCAGGTGTAGCGTTCATTTACAGACAGTGAAAATAGGGATTTACAGACACAATTAATGGCACAGGACGGAGACAAACAAATGCCAGAATAGAATGCAACAAAACTGCACCAGGCATCAAATGACCGGCCCATACTGAACGCTGAAAAGAGACAATTGGAAATACAGATCTTTAATTTCAATTTGGTTAAAATAGTCTTTCTAGCAAGTCAGATTTCTGTGGAGCTGTGCTGCAGTTACTATGCCAGCATGTTTGTCTTATCAAATAATATCAAGGACTCTGTACAGAATGTGTATTTTAAGGTTCAAATTGTTGTGTGACATTGCCCGCCTGAGAATTACAATGAGGTTGGGTGGGTGAAAATCAAGGTTGGAGGCTTTGAAATTGAAAACTCCCACCACTTCAAGTGTTGATCAAACAGGCATCCATCAATAACTAATCATTCCAAGACGTAAAATACAAAACTAGAGCTCACTATACTTTCTCCAGAACACCAAAAACCCAGGGGACTGAATATTTTGAAGGATCCATTTGTGTATGTTTGTGTGTGTGAGAGAGAGAGAGTACAGTGTTACATGAAGGATAAATTAATTAGAGCTCCATACTGTATAACACTAAGGCATTTAGAGAGGCTTTATAACTATGTTGCCTTTGAAACAGAAAACACTGACATACTAAACATTCTTTCGGACACCTCTGAATCAAAGGGGCTGCATTGCTCCCTTAGGATAATATTTAAGCAGACTGATCATTAACAATGAATTGGAATTTTTTGTTGTTTTAATAAAATCCCTTTTTTTCCTCCACAACAATGTTGTATTACACTTTGTCCATTGCAACATAGGAACAAGAAAACAGCTATGCTAGCACAACTGTCATTCCTCATACACTCCACTCATTTAAAAGACATTCCCTTTGAGGGTTAAAACGCAAGCGAACATACATACATCCTTACACAAACACAAACGCACATAACAGTTCAGGCAGAAACGCAACTATAGCAGTCAGGTGGCCCTATAAACGTTCTATGGCCAGTTAAGTCGCTTTATACTGATAGTGTATCATAGCTCTATACATGGCTTTGTAAAGGAACGGTATAGTAACTCCATATGATGGCAGTCGGGTACTGTAGCTCTGGAAGGGTACAGTGACTGCGGCCGAGTGGGTGACTACATTAAGCTAGAGCCAGTAGGGTGGCTCTGTATAAAGCTATTTCTATAGCCAATAGGTTGACTTTAACAGGATCCTGTATTATCCAAAGCCTAAGAGATGGCTGCTCTATAAAGATACTATACAGTAGCTCTACCGTATACAGCCAATGCGTTCCAAAACAAAGTGCACCAAGGCACTATGAAACAGAGAGTGGCTCCTAAACATGGGAGTCTAAATGACATTTCACATCATATTGATCAAATGACATGTACTGTAACAGATTACAACCAGACTGCAATGTGATCACCATATTTAGTGGCCTCTTCTGCACTTTTGTTTTGTTTGAAATGTTGATAAGCCCCTATCCCCCAGCAGCGAATGGTCTGACGTTAGAACAGCATCAGTCAAAGGTAATACAAGCTTAAAGAATTTGCCAAAGCCCACCTGGAACTACTATGAGACGATCATGAGGCAGAGATATTGGTATGTCTGTTGTGTATACAGAAGGAAAGCACATACAAATTGTGATTAGGAACATTAGTAGAGGTTACTTGGAGAAGCCTCATGAGGATTGGCAGCGGTGAGCTTTCGCATCAGAGAGCACAAGGGTTTTTACATCAGTCCAAATGATCCACTGATCATAAAGGAGAATACTACACAACACCGACAATGCTCCAGATCAAATGTGCAGTCACCGAATACTGATTCATATATTACAGCAGTCTCACAAACCTCCTATCCTTCACTGGTGTGTGTGGGCCAGATAGCACTAACCTTAAATAATAAAGAAAAAGAAAAATACTTTATGAAGTGAGATTACCATCACATAATTCCAATCATCTCAATGGACGCCTTTTGAAAGGCATTAACTTGTAATTAAGTTTGGAACACAAAAGCTGTAGAAGATGAATCAGCATTCGGTTTCTGTCTCTTCCTCATACAGTTTATCCCAATTCTAAATCAGGAGCCTTTGTCCTCTTGCTAATTTGGCTATAAAAATAAGACCACATGAAAGTCTATCTCATTTTGGCAAGAAGTAGATATAGTGCATACATTAATTCATATCTTTTTAAGTTAACACCTAACAACTTCCTTTTCAAATTACAACCTAAATATATGTTTGGAATACTCATCACTTCAGCAGTTTATACTTGACATTTTGTATACTTGAAAGTTCTTTTTTCCCCGTTATATCATTTTATGGTGGATATAACTGGCTGAATGGTCCGTAGCCCCTTATGAGAGGCGAATGGCAGAGTGGTGAAACTCTGAGATGAAGGAGAGAGAGGGAGGCAGAGTCTCACCATCTGTCTGACGAGCAGAGACAAAGGTGGACAGACAACCTCAACTCTCCTATGTGGTAGGAGGTCTGTGACAAGGACATCAACCTGTCCTTTTCCCTCCTCCTCTTGACGGCGGAGGTGGTGGGGTTTGTTTTTTTCTTTTCTGACATTGCCTCTGATGATCCAGGTGGTCCGGCACCACCCACTCTTCCTGCAGATGAAGGTAACTGGCTGAGGACGCAAACGTCCGGCAGTTGTCACTAAGCAACAAGAACTGAAGCGAGCTGGGTAGCGCGGTACTCAGGGCTTCTAACTTGCCGTGAAGGGAAGTCCCATTATTACCTATGACTATATCAGGGGTAGGGCATAGGGGCACGGAGGGGGAGGGGATTTAGGATGGAGAAGAAGCTTGGGAGGGCTAAAAGGGGGATAAGTGGAGGAAATGGAATTAATGTAGTAGAGACAGAATATGGGGGCTGGCGACTGGATAAAGCACAACCAGCTGAATGGCCAGTAAGGTGTAGAGGGAAGGACGGAAGGAGTGGCCGCGCCCACAGTCTGATGTGTTCTCCTGCAGAGGGAAACATTTGGCTGTAATTACACATCGAATACACTTTCAGATTTTTAAAAACACAGTATGTCTATCGAAAGCCGTGTTACACTTATTCCTTATGCTTTTTAACTTGTTTTACCAACTAGCTAATTTGTACTGTGTGCCTGTATGTACTTACGTTACTACATTAGTTGTAGATACAGTATGTCCCTGCACCAATGTCACAAAGACAAGTTGCTGCACATTAATTGTACTTGGAAATCTAAAGAGATTCTATCTCAGATCTGAGCGTTCATGTCAGAAAATTATTGGAGACTATTTTAGGGATTCTAGTACTTATTCAAAAGTGACTAATAACTTTTCTTACTTTCTGTTTTCATTAGTATCTATTTGATGAACATTAGTATTGGTTAGTATAGAGTATTAGTACCTATTATTGCAAATTATTAACTAACTAGCCTAGGGAATTAATGTTACAACGGCTTAAATTGCCTATTTGCTTTTATTTGAATATTTGTGCAAATCAGTGTCATGTTGGAAAATCTTACAGCACGGTTATTGTCAAAGCAGGTGGAGGGTCCTTTTCGATAGCGTGCCACATTCATTTCTAAACATGGATTATCCTCCTTGACTGAAAATTGTACAATTAAGGAATGTTACCCCATTCTTCCTGATCTTTCATTATTCACCTGCACATTGATGGCTCACCCAGTTCTACAAATGTAAATGACTGCTCATAATTCATGCCATGGATCAAAATAACCTTGAATATCGAATATGAAATGTCCGTGTTTCCACAGGTATGGTAATAAGGAGACAGAATATAGCAATAAGAGAGTCTCTTCTCTGTCAACTGGTGTGCAATGTGAAAAAGGATACACTCCTCCTCCTCCTGGGACAGCTTCTCTATCTCGCAGGTGTTGCAGGGCATCTTCTCTGCCACCACAAACAGCAAGTTGGTGTTGTTTATCCTCTTGGCATGAATCAGCCTGCAGAGAGACAACTCTGTCAACAACCCCCCTCTGCTCTCTTACATCACAGGCTCATTTGCTAATGGATCAGCTAGCTTCACGGGACAGTTTTACAAGGCTCATTTAGCAAGTGATATGACCATTTCATTAACTCTGATATGGTTTAATCATCAGCAATGTTTATTAGCTCAAACAGAACGATGAATCTAGCTTGCTAACTGTGCCTCTGTCACACTATGTTTGTTTCTGGTGTGTGCGGGCGAGTGCATGCATGTGTGTTTATGTCTGTGTGTGTGTGTGAGTGTCTGGGTGTGTATTTCCTAATGCATACAGACCTGGAGCAGTTGCCACAATCTTGCAGCATGTTGTAGGAGCTGCTGATATTACTGAAGTAGTACTGGGTCTGGATCATCACACAACTCCTCTCTTTGGAGTCCATTCCCTCTGCATCCACCTCATCTAGTATTACAAATGCACGAAGACATAAGGGCTATGGTTACACGTCTCATTTCAATTTGGTTTTTGAGATCTGATTCTAAAGATGAGATCACAACTGTGTATGGCCAAACTTGGCCTGAAAATGCTGTTATGTGTCTCCTATGACTGTATTTATTTAAATCTGTGTCTGCATTACTTTTCCCCACTCTCCATCTCCTTACATTGCTTGTATGCGCACTAAAGCTGGATTACATCCAGACTACACAGAATTCCAATCACAAGCCTGACTGTTTCCATATCTAGTTTTCAAGATCCAATACAAATGTGACAAAAATGAGATTTTAGCGCATCGAGCCTATCATCTAATGAGTGCTGTCATGATCAGATGATTAAAGTCACATTGAAACGCCGAGTGTAACTGTAGCAAAGTATACCAGTTTCATGGGCAGGCTGTGCACATTCATGCTCATTCACTGATTAACCAATTCAACTTTGTCTATACATTTTAAGTTCATACGTTTATAAGTTCAGTCAGTTCAGAGTTAAAATGGTCGATGTTCTGTGAATTTCACATGCTGGCATGCAAAACACCCAGCTAATATTCAGTGAAAATGTTTGTTGTTTGCACCCACCTGTGATGAACCAACTGTGATAAGCCATTCCATATATGAACTGCTGGAACAAGGACCTGGGAAGAAAGACAGGGTGTGAATAACATCAATTTGTAGAAAATGTGATTAGTGCACTGCTTTTTGTGGAGCATGTGGCATTGTATAATATAAGGAATATGAGGCATTGGATTGCAACAAGTATATTTCTTCAGGTATGTTACTTTAGGTTATATTTTATGAGAGCTAGATCATCCTTACCATGCAGCTGCTGATGTCCACCAAGCCAGGTTTACAAAGTCTGCAATGGTGGGCTGTAGACATGGAGGAAAGGTGAAAAAACATTTAAAAAAATGATTAACTATAGTATAGTATGTACATCATATCAACATATTTATATGCACATATCAATCAAGCCATCCATCCATCTATCCATCCATCCATCCATCACTTCAGTACATTCCCATCTAGTCCATTCCATCCATTCATTCCATCTAGTCCTTTCCAGTGTTGAGTGTTACATTCTTACCACAAATACTCCTCTGGGTGCAGCCCCAGCTTCACTGTTAGGCATACGTTCACACACAGACTGGTAGTCAAATGACTGCTTGCGGCTGTAGAAGGAGCTGTTGTAGAGAGCATGCATCAAGTAGGGGTCCACATCACTGAAGAACATGCCCACCTGCGGAGGACAGGAAAACACCGGTCAAGCTCTGAGTAAGGATTCTCAGAGAGAAATTACCTTCAGCACGAACAGTCATTTATTTCATTTCACCTTGTTCCAGTCATCTTTCTGATTGGACATGATTAGGAATCCACCGTCATCTATCAAATAACACAGAAGATCCTGCACACAGGAACAGAGATGGACTGTTAGATGAGACCGCAGCTGGAAATGTACAATACTTGGCTAGATCCAGCTGAGCACAGGGAGCTCATGAAAAATGTCTTGAAATGATCAATCTTACATCACTGTTGGCTTCGCAGTCCATTTCACAGCCACTGTTTGGTCCACACTGCCATAGAGAAAAACACAGGTCATCGGCTTAACATGTTAGAAATACTGGTAAAGACTTGCAGTATAGATGCAAATTGTTCTACAATATACTTTTGTTTTTGTCAACTGCATACTTTAGACATGATGTTACCGTGTTTGAGCCTTGACGGTTGTCTGTATGGTTGCTCGCAAGAATCTTAAACTTATCCACCCAGGCTTCAAGGTCTAGTTTCACTCCAACCACTAACAGGGATAAGTTAGGAAAGGGTTAAGGAGATCCAGAGAGAAAGAAAGAAAATGCAAGAAACAAACAGACAGACACGCATACACACACAACAAATAGACTCGTCCACACACAGACTAAGAAAGACAAAGTGACAGAAAAGACAAACAGAGATATAACTATCTTTGCCTTGTTGTGAAACATTTTCTCTACCAATGTTAATAGTCAAGACTCTCTCTCTCCCTTTCACAACCGGGCCCACCTGCAGGTTTAATGGTCTTCCCTCCCACTGTGATCTCCACAGCCGTGCTGACCAGGACCCCTATGGTGTCATTCTCCACGTTCAGCAGCTTGTCCCTTGCTGCCAGGGGGAAACAAACAGAACATCAAGCCAGGAAGGGGGTGAGGAACAAAGAGCCACAACATCATATGGCTCTGTGTGAGATATAGCCGGGCCCTAAGAGCATCACTCACCCGTTCGATAAGGCGCTCGAAAGATGTAGCCTTTGTTGTCCAGACTGCGGCGGTAATAGCTGGCGTTAAACGGCTCAGGGTCTTCCTCCCAGGTCTCTGCAGCCCTGAGATTTAAGACCAGGGATAGGCTCAGGCCACTGCAGCTGTAAATCTGTGATGCACAACAAGCTGCCTGCACTACTCACAGCTCTCCTAAATGTTTATGAACCGTTTAAAATCTTCACAACTTACCACTTCAAAACGGAACAAAGTGAAAGTCATAATGGAACTACGGAGCTGCCGCAGTCAGGTCTGGCGAGCAGACACATAGCCTTGATGAGGAGTGAACTCACTTGTTGGGAAACACTCTTGTGATACCTCCATCTGTTGCAGCAAACACAGCCAAAAAGCCATACCTGCACGCCAGAACAGAGGACAGAGAGAAAATGTGAACATTTGCAATGTATGTGTGCGTATGTGTGTACTGTATATATGCACATGTATATTATGTGTGCATACGTGTTAGGGGTGTCACGATTCTCCAAATCCACGATTCGATTTGACTTTCGATTTTAAGGTCACGATTCGATTTGATTTTCGATTTACATACTATGGTTAGACTATTGGTCTTGATTTGATATGTTCACATTCTCTGGAGAGAGGGCTACTTTTTAATACATTTTACCCATCACATGATTTGGCTAAGAAGAGCGGGGCGGGGGTGCAGAGAAAAAATAAAATAAATAAATAAATAAAATGGCGAACCTGCTTGTGATTTCGAAGTTCTAAATCGAACGCTCATTTCGATCGATTTTCGATTTAGAATCAAAATCGTGTATGTATATGGATGTGTGTATATATGCTTACGTGTCTTATACATATCACCAATGTTCTTTTATGTATACATACATACATCTACTTAAGTTATTTCTGTCACATTTTCTATCAGCTTTATTATTATTATTATTGCTGTTATCATTATTATTATTTTTTAATTTACTTTTCCCCTTTTTTTTCTTTAAAAATATATTATTAACATTTGTTTTATGTGGTTTGGATTGTTTGTATGGTAGATTTAAAAAATAATATATAAAAAAATATATAATTGCAATGTATGCAAACCTCATTTCCCTCAGTATTGGTTGACACTACTCACGTATTCAGGTCTTTATTCTTCCACACTTTCTCTACCAGTTGTCTGATGATGCCAGTGTCCAGAATCAAGTTATGAAGGAGCAGATTGTCACCTAAACATGATCAAAGTAGAGATGACCAAAGACGGGACAAACAAACAGAATATCAGTCACTCAAACAGAATTTAGATATTAATCCCGTGTCTCCCAGTGACCAGAAAAAAAGGAGAGGGGAACCACATCTAATGCATTCTTATTTTTCTTGTATTTTTGCTTGCTTGGGAACCCGTTGCCCTTCTTATCTCCACACTCTTCATGGTTGTACTTATCTCCTAGTGACCAGACAGTGTGTGAGAGAAGAGAAAGGAACTCACATTGTTTGGAGTCAGGTGTCACCTTCTCCATGAGAGCTATGAAGTTCAACAGGAACTCAGTGTTGTTGTTGGACAGTTCCAGATCATTGCAGTATTCCCTGAGGAGAGCCAAAGCAATTTTTTAGCTCAGAGAAATAAGGTGAAAACAAGCATGCGTATGGAATGTTTACTCTCCCTCTTGCCTAACTTATCCCTTATATAGGGATAGGACAGCACTAATTTGGGATGCATGAGCCCATATTCCTCTCATACTCTCTTATGCAGCATGCATGTCCTGAGGGTATATTCCAATATGCTGACAAGGCTGTCAGTCAAAATGAAATATGGATTGGATTGCTGAGCACAGCACAGGCAGCACAATGAAGGAGCGACTTTATCGGTGTCTCAGAATAAGGGTTGTAGCCATGAGGGTTTGATAACAAAAGAGCACATGCAAAGAGGATTTCATTCATTTTTTTCATACATCATAGTATTTTGTAGTTATACTTTATGCAGTAAAATATCCATTTTATTCTTACATTCTTTACATTGCATACGTTAACAAACACAAATGTATTCATATAAGACAAAAACATGCAGCACCACAGTAGCAGCATGCAAAGGGGAGTTGATGCGCCTTAAGACTGGAGGTATATATCTTGGTATAGTAGGGGTAGATTGGGGAAGGGAAGGGGTGAATGCACTAATTGGGTTATGATGAATTTGATCTTTTTTGTTGTTAAAGAACCTTGAGTTGTGTGTGTTTTAACAATTTCTCATTATAAGTAAATACACCAAGTAAAATGGAGAATAAAAAAAAAAGGATGAAAACCAACCACTTACACACAAAACTCAACATCACAAAACTCCATAAAAAGAAAGGTGTAATTCAGGAAAATGTTGAATGTGGAGTGACAAACAATATACTGTGCGCTGAAAGACATGGAGACAAGACCAAAAAGTGATGACCATCAACGACAGCAAACATTCACACAGGGCTACCTGGGAGCTATGAATACATGTCCTTCGGACTCAAAACTGTTTGGCAGCAGTGATTCAAAATCTGCAACAGAAAGGGGAAGATTATCTGGGAAGAGCCATGAGCAGAGCAGCGGGGAGTTGTGGGTAAACAACAGCTGTTCTTCAGAGGTGCAGGGACGCAGAAGGGAGTTTACCATAGCAACATTGAGGAATCATGGGGGAACACCAGCGTTAGCCAATATGGTGCCTAAAATGGAACCTGACTCTCAATGGACAACTGCTTTAGTTTCATAAGCACTCACGTATTTTTCTTTTCTTTATCAGTTTGTCATCCAACAATCTCTAATTCACTTCAATCTAATATACTTTGGATGTCTGAGAACTGACTTACCAGACATAATATGCCAGGAAGCAAGTTCTCAGACAAATTACCCACAATGAGTGCTTTTTATTCAGGCAGGCATCAACATGGCCAACTATTGCAAGGGAGGTGGGTGGAGGTCCTGATGGAAGTGGTCACCCCTCAGACTGGCAGGGGAGAGGGCACAGTGAGACACATAATCAGGGGAGATGCATTGCATTGTGAAGGGCATGTTGAAGGGCAACTTATTTGATCTGTCATAGACACACAAAAAAGAAATCAACCATCGTTACGATCTTAACAGATACGAATCCTACGAATCCAATATGTTTTCATCATGTCAGACCTGTAATTGTGTGCAGAAGAGGAATGCAATATATACTTAGAGAACTAAAATAGAGTGCCCAGGTAGTGTTCCGCCCACAATGCCGTGCACTTCCGGGTCATGTTTACTGAGGAAGCGGCGGGCCGTGCCCCAGGCAGTCTGAGGGGTGAGAAGGGAGGGAGACAAGCTGATGGAGACAGGGATTACAGAGGGACGACAAACGAGTCAGGCGCTGCACCAAGGGGCACTCTGACACCTGACAACATGAGAGGACCTGGGTGGGCAGGACACAGCTCAGCCCGGTAGGGTCAGTCTGCAGGCTGCAGCCACTTCAGCTATAATGGATCAGGTGTAGATGAGATAGTATGGTAACTAATAAACATTAAAGAAGTTTCATTTTTTAATACGGAGACCAATAAAGTACAGCTAAGTCAAAATGTTATGAGCTTCAGTAACTCTAACAAGAGATCCTGATTTACTTTACTATAAATTAACTTAGTAGCGATAGTTATACGCTACGTATATGCAAATATATTAGTATAGCTAAGGTATGACTCTATAAAATGCAGATTGCAGAGATGTGTGCTTAGCTTCCTATGAATATGCTACAGCAAAGGATTATAAATCCTTTATGCAGAGCTCAGTTATAGCCACTGTCACTAATAAGGGGGGACTGTTTTTTTAATTCAACAAAAGATCCGTCAAAACTGTGCGCTAGTGTGAGAATTAGTTAAGACATATCTTAGCTACATGACATTGTAAGAGAATGATAGAGAGAAAGATAGAAACAGAAAGAGAGTGAAACAGAAACAATGACAGAGAAAAGGAAGATGACAAAAGAGAGAAATATGGTCAAAGAGAGTGAGAAAAGAGAAAGAGAGAAAGAGAGAGAGAGAGAAGGTAGACACAACCCGTTTGGAGCTATCGACAGAAGGGAAAGGATTAGGGGGACAAAAGACAAGTTTTAACAGACAGCATGAATATCTGTCTTCCTTGGGTGCGGCAGGTGTTTCGTGTTACTGGAGCAGCGGATACGTGAGGGTGAGGCTAGGGACTGGAGGAGCCATCGTGAGAGATGTGGGATCTGAGCTGCAGCAAGAGGGTGGGTGGGTGGAGAGTGAGGA
>OMLI01089934.1:0-11277 GCA_900302605.1 Rondeletia loricata | reverse complement strand
TCATCATTCCAAACCACGGACATTGTTTTGACAATAAAGAATTGCTAGGCTGTAGGTCAACAACTCAACACAAACTTTTGCATACAACTGTATATAGTACAGATAAAGAAACAAAACTTACCATTACTAGTTCAAATTTCTCCCGCACTGTCTCCTTCTAGGAAACCCAATCGTGGCAGCATGCCATGATAAAAAAAAACTAGACTAGGTAAAAACCTCGTATATTGCTGGACTCAGGAGCCCAGCCCATCCCAAAATCAAACAAGGGCTCAAAACAAGACTAGGTAAAAACCTCGTATATGGCTGGACTCAGGAGCCCAGCCCATCCCAAAATCAAACAAGGGCTCCTGAGTCCAGCCATATACGAGGTTTTTACCTAGTCTAGTTTTTTTACAACAATCTCATTTCTGAGAGAAGAATGACAGACAGAACACACAGTGCACTGACTGAAAGGAAACTGTCATTTTCACACAGATCACTGGAATCATGACAGACCTAAAAGAATATGGCAACTATAGTTGTAGCATCGTGTCCACCCACTAATACTCAACTAGGACTTCAGGACTGAGCCAGACAGTACTGTAGTTTCCTTCTACCACCAAATCAACACAGGAACTCACTGGCACTGGACAACACCTCGCTGATAACTTAACGACTAAAATGGACCCTTTCAAAAGAGCAGAGAGCGGTGGCAGTCCCCTGTGACCTGAACGGGCCATTAAATAGATCACCTTTATCAAAACATTTTTTTTATCCTGTCAAGAAAAGAGGAATAAATTCATAAGATATTCCTTTGAGAGAATTTAAATATTCTATGTTGTCCTTCTCTTGCTTTACACACTATAAAACTGACTCCATATTCTCACATAACTCATGGTCCTCCAGGTTATATATAAACTTTGTCCTGTCGGCTAGTTTGGGACCATCCGCTTCTGTGAGAGAGGGGTAAAATTCAGTTGCCGTCATATGGCCCTCATGACTTTTGATGTACTTCTTATAGTTCCTGCGTAAGCAATACCAGGTGGTGGTGTAAAGAAGGAAGGCGATGCCCTTGAGAATAATGGCAAGGCTCACATACAGATGCCTGTAAGCTACATTGTCATACAGCAAGCAAGCACCCTTTTCGCCACACTCTGAACTCCAGAAAAGGCATGTAGAGTCGATCCCTGCGCCAAAGATCAGAGGAGGGGGGATAAATCCTGTAAAACAGACAGATAAATGATTGATTGAACCCAATAACTCTTCACTGTCTGGCTAATCTCTGTTTCCCCATAGAAAGCTTCAAAGATAAGAAAAACAACTTTTTTCTGTATTCTGGGTCAATGCTATGCTTATTTCCTTTATTTGCTGATTTTATTGTGAGATATATTTAAACCTGAGATGGCATTTTGTCTAAAAATAGGAAATTAGGAAGTGTTAAGCCCCTTATTTTCTACATTTCCTGTTCAGGTAGCATAACATGTTGTAATTGAGATCTAATTGAGCTGTATTTGTGAACAAAGTATGGCTATGGTGATTGCTCTATAACAGTTACACCTGTACAATTACATATGGAGTTGTGTATGGAGGAGTGCTAATATTCATACAATTCTGATCCAATATAAAAACAGCTTGGAATGGGAACGGGAATGTACATGGAGGAACAATAGCTGCGGATACACAGCACTGTTTGTGGCACAGTTATAGAAATATAATATTTTATAATGATATATGGCCTCATATGAAGTTCAGATATAGTGTTTCTTACCAAGGAGTCGGAGCAGGAGAAACAGCACTCCGAGGGCGTATGATTTTAGCTCAGGGCTCACAGTCCTTCAAGAGAGGCAGAGAGAAATTAGTACCTCTACTTTTTATTTTATTTTCCAAATGTATTTTGTGCATGTACACACCTAATCACATACTGTACACAAAAGAATGCACCCACATGAGTGTACACGCACACACACACACACTCATATACACACACAATCGTACCTGATTAAGATTATAACGGAGGGCGTCTGGGCCATGGCTCCGATCAGGCTGCAGGCACAGATCACGCACAGGAAGATCAGGAAAGCCTCCTGGCAGCCAGGGCTCGGGCATTTCCCTGGAACCGCTGTGGCAAGCTCACTGTCACTAGATATACAAGTGCACCCCGTCAGGTTCTGTGAATAGCAACAGATTGGAGTGTTCACATCCAAGAAACATTTGCACTATGCAGAAATAAGTAATATAAATTACAGGGAGAACATGTCAATGCCCATTTATTCCATACTTTTTTCATATTTGAACAAATGTTGGAGGAAAAGCTTAGTGACAACACAGTGGAACTAAGTGATGTATATATCTGAACTTCAAATAAAGAAATACTGCTCTGACTGCAGCAGTAAGACAGCAGTAATAGTGATATTTTACACTACTGAGCTGAGAGCAATTCTGTCTGCATGCGATTTGAATACAGAAGACATTAATCCGCAGTCAGCATCAGGTCTCAAAGAACCACGGCACCACTTGATTACCCAGCATGTGATAACTGATGACAGAACTGTGAAATACTGAGTCAGGGTTAACTTAGAAGTTTTAACTTTTAACTAGGCAGGCTTTAAAAGCCGCAGTATATGGAACATTTTAATCAGGCAACTTGTCTGAGGCATTATATGGCGTTTGACCATTGCTGCTCATCCGGTGGATGAATGTATCCATCCCAGAGATTCTATTTCCATTTTTGCTGATGTGAGGGAACTGTCTCCAACTACGAAAATACTTTTGTTGGGGAATGTGGCAGGGTGAAGACCTGAGAGATGGTTGATGAGGCATCTCTGCGAACAGTTTTGCTGCAGCCGGCGAAGCAGGCAGACAGGTAGGTGACACCGTTGGAGCCGCACACGGGACTGATGGAGGAGGCGAAGCAGTTACAGTGACTGATGCACGGAGCTTCTGGTTTCTGGCCCACCCGCAGTGTCCTGAAGAGAGACAGGAATTTGAACATCCATTCTCACTATAAATATCAACTGTGTATGAATAAGGAACAAATAGAATGGATGAAGCTAGGTAAAGCACTCTGCTCTGGTAGAAATACTACGCTACTAAATGCAACACTAAGGGATAGGACACTGTAGATACAGTAAGTTGCTGTCCCTGTAAGTGTCAGGGACAGAGTCAGCACACCATAACTATTTACATCAGACCAATAACCAGGGCAATAGTCCTCTAGCCTGTGGTCAGCAGCACTGAATGCAAATTATTGCGATAGGTTCAGCACGCTCTTACTCGTTGCCATAGGTGACCGTCACTCCAGCGACAGGGCCCGTGTCACAACCCAGGAACAGGAAAGAGACGTAGCAGGCAGTAGAAATCAGGTTGACCAGCATGGCCATGCGGATGGCCCCCAGGGCTGACAGGTTCAGCTTCTTCACCAGCAGGCCACCCATGAAGATCCCCAGGCATGCACATGGAATGGCTGTCATACCTTCAGAGAGTGGGCCAAGATCTGTTTATCATACTGGAATACAAATGTGTATAGGAGGATGTGTGAGGGGAGGGGGAAAGAGAGGGAAACATGTGTGTGTGTGTGTGTGTGTGTGTGTGAGAGAGAGCTTGTGCATGTTTGCACTAAATACAAACCTAAGAGCTGATTTGCTGAGGAGGTGGTAAGGTTGAACTGCTGCTCTAGGTATTTCCCCAGAAAGGCTGCAAAGCCAGCCACTACACCAATCTCCATACAGGCAGCCAGGATGATGCAAGTGAAAACTGGGTTCGAGAGGAGGTGCTTGGTCACCTTGGGGATCACTGGTAGATGGGGTGGAATTAGGGAGAATGAAGTTATTTAAGGAGTAACATAATCATGAGGCTGGCATGCTGACCAGCTTGTTCAATATTTAATCTCAAGCTGGATAGATAGAGAACATAAGCCTTCCTTTTTGCTTTTATGTTTTTGACACCTCTCTTAAATTCGTATGCATGGAACAGATCAAAAATTAGACTGCAATGTCATTTGGTTTACAATAATTCATGTTCATAGATTTGTTCATCAATCAATGACTCAATCGATGAATCAATGACTTTTTATTTATGCAAAACGTGGAGGTCCAAAAGCACAAACACCTGATAATCAGTTGTTGTTGGCAGTCTCATAAAGCCTCGCTGCCAGTAGGACTTATAACTATAACTTAAAACTATTCCAAACTAATTACAACAGCACCTTTCTCATAGTCTACTATCATTATCATCCTCACAGTGTCATTCACTATTCATAAATGTAGAATACAACAAAACAAATTCTATATTTTTGAGTGCCTGTCGTGTATTTTTTACGATAATGAGCTTGTGATGTTTTTATTGTCAAAGAATGTAAGTCATTGCACTAAAAGACTGCGATATTACAGTGGACCTTGCTCTCTCACCTCTGAGTTGCTGACAGCAGGTGGGGCTGTTGGCAGGCTCGTGGTTGCGCACCACCCCATTGCTGGGCTTGGGAGTCTCGCAGTCTGCATTTAGAGTGGGAGGAAGCATAGCCTGCTCACTGTCTGCCCCACCCTCCCCCTCCCGGGGCGGCAGGGACTGAGGGAAGCCAAACATTAGGAGAGCCGAGAAAAAGAGTAAGGCACCACACAGAAGGAAGCCTGCCCACCAGGCCCCGATCCATCGGGGGTCGCCGGGAGTGATGCCCAGCTTACCTGTGGAGGGCAACAGCACAACCACAAAAGTCACTAAACCACAAACACACAGAAAAACCACACCAGACAGTAATGTAAAGTAATGCAACACTTTAGAAATAATAACTCACTGGTGTCAATGAACATAGCATCCACATAGAACTTGGTGCAGAGGGATCCCAGGATGAAGCCACAGGCGGGCCCAAATACCAGAGTTGAAAAAAGGATTCCTGCACAGCAAAAACAAACAAAAATCAACTTAAATGTTTAGTTTAGTTGACAATTTCTAAAATACTTTTACAATGATCAAGGATAACACATTAAAGTCCATTGTGAGCTACATTGGACGTTGTTTAGTCTAAAACAGTGTCATTGAACTTATGTATGACTGATCAAAAACAGTGATCAAGTGCAATACGAACACAAAGCAACAGGTCAGACTGACAACATTTTAGATAGCAAGGAAGCGGCTGTGAAGTTTTGGATGTAACTAGTACAGTGCCCGTTCTGACCGGGGACATTTTCTCGAGAACCGCTACGCCTGCAGTGTTTCCCATAGGTTGACAATTGACTTGTGGTGGTGGTGTGACCTCATTATCGCGCACTATAGAGTACCATAGGACATGCTAAATCACTATAGTAATACTATAGAAATGTTAGGGATTTTTCGCCTACCTATTTTTCTCTGGGTTTGATTGCTCTGTAGCTCTGTCTTGTCAGCTCTGTGCCTATTCATGAATATATAGCCTAATGTAACCTGATGCCAGGACCGTTTCGCAGACTTGCAGGACTCATGCAACGAGCGGGATTTACATTGGGAGAAAAGGGGAATCATTTTTTAATAATAATAAAAATATTTTTTGTTATTTGTTTTATACATTTTTATTTAATCTTCCTGGGCGGGTGCACATCTTCCTGGGCGGGCCGCCCAGGTAGAGCCTATGTATGGGAAACACTGGCCTGTATGCCTGCAGCTATCGACTGGATTACAACTGTACTGCAATGCTTTTTCGGGCATTCCGCTCACCTTACATTTCGTAAGTGATAAGTGAATAAAGTGCAATATAGTGGTATTGTGTTGTGTCTTGTTATGTTGTGTCGATTTATTTTTCTTTTGTCCTGTGAAAATTTTTTTATAATACATTGGATATTTGGATTCCAATAGGTTTATCAGTGTTTTTAATTGCATTATGAAAAAAAATAGAGGATGGGCCTAAGTAGTTTAAATACAAAACAAAAGAGCAGACTGATGATAGTCAGCATGTGGGGTGGATGTTTGTTTTTTAACAGTCTATAATATGGTTTTGCATGGACCTTAAGTCTGATGGTTTAATATGACTTTATAAAAGCCAAAAAGAGTCTCTAAATAAAAAAAGATTTAAAAAAAGATATATATAGATATATAGAGTTCAGTGCCCGGTACGCCTGTATGCCTGCGTAGCGTGCCGCGACAGCAGTGCCCGTTTGGACCGGGCCAATTTTCTCTTGAACCGCTTGTCCGATCAACTTCGCACTCAACACTGCACTCCGCAGGGACCTCAGCAATACACCTGCCGAGTTTTAAGTCGATCGGGTCAGCGGTTCGCGAGATAATCGAAGGACTAGGACAGACACACAGAGGACAGACACACAGACAGACAGAGAGAGATTCCTGCCATTATTAGAGAGATGTACATTCCTAACTCCACCACTGGGAGGCAAGTCTTGCTCACTTCTATGTGGCACTGTGAGAATTCAGAAAGAAGCAACAAGGCAAACAGAAACATTTCCATCTTTGCCATCATGTAAGATCAAAGCATGCCATTCAAACCACAAGGCAAATGCAGCAGTGGTGGAAACTCACACACAATGATTGTACTAGTTATGATCATGTGGCTCACCTATCTTCAGTGAGTATAGTAAGCCCATTGGCAGGGTAACTAATTGTGCAAAAAGATACACACGCAACGTGAATGAGACCTGACAACAGAACCAGTTGTTTTGTCCCAATCTGCTCCAATGGGCAGCTGGAGTTAAAATGTGTAGCTTGATCCCAAATCCTCATTAAAGTGCTGTCAGGGGGTGAGAGTCTGGCACTGTGACTCAGACCGCAGGCAGACCCAGATAACGAAGACTCAAAGCTCTATTTGGGAAACAAATATATCCCTGACTACGGAATATCCTGTGATCTCTGGTATTATAGAGTAAGTATGAAGTGCAGAGTTGGACTGTTTCTAGCAAACAGTGACAAACCAGATCTTGTTCTAGGTTTGACCAGCACTGTTCACAAGAATGGTAAATTGGTACTACTGGCTTCAAATCACCAATCAAAAATAATTTGTGAAATCATGGACGGCAGCGCAAACTGTGCTATTCCACCTCCTCTTGCAGTTCTACAGCATTAGTGGCCAGGGAGAGTAGCGGAGAGAGCAGGAGCCATGCTGAGGCCGACAGCCACCCCAACAACGTCCCCTTGCTGGCTGCAGGCTGGCCTGAACATCCCTGCTAACAACAAGGGGTCTCCAGTAAATGTGAAAGGTGTTATTCAAATGCAGGGAGCATGCATGGAAACTGTGACTAAGTTTCACTATGCACTGAACTATACTGGCTCAGTACAAAGCTATTCTATACATCTCTGTTAGCACTGAGAAGCATGCACATCCTGACCTGACCACCCACATGGTAAGGTAAGGGTGGAAATGGAGTCAACACATTCATGTAATTGTTGCCTCATTCACATAGTAGCTTATTCCTTAAATAAAGGAAATGGCCCACTGGTTCGCTAGGTGCTGCTTAGTGCCTATAATGTGGGGTAAACCAACAACATGAAACCCTGAAACAAAAGAAAGGGGCTTTCATGTTGGGATGGGAACATATTGCTTTTCTTCTTGGGCGCACAGTGGAAACCCCAAGCATTTTAGTGATTGACAGTCAGACCAGCATGGAGACAAACACAGAGACAGTGTCCTTGAAACACCATTGTATAACAGGTTTTTACCTCTTCCTTCTGCTAGCTGTGGAGGTTTTGTAATAATAAGATAAGATAAGATAAGATAAGATAAGATTGCATTTTATTGATCCCCTAGGGGAATCAGGTGTCACAGCAGCAATTGGCAGAACAATGCCAAGAAAATACAGGAAGATAATAAAAATAGTACAGAGAAGGTAATAGGAAAGGTAATATAAATAAATAAAAACTAATAAATGGACTCCTGTGCAAGATTGAGTCCTTGGAAATAGTCCAGAGA
This sequence comes from Rondeletia loricata, assembly GCA_900302605.1. NCBI lineage: Eukaryota > Metazoa > Chordata > Actinopteri > Beryciformes > Rondeletiidae > Rondeletia > Rondeletia loricata. The sequence goes on along the minus strand of OMLI01089934.1, from coordinate 3,413 downwards.
TGTGTAATATCCATGTGCAACATAGTCAAGACCAAGTGTTAGTGCAGGTTGGGGGGAGGGGGATCTAGGGGGCTAGGGTCCAATAATATCAAGAAGGGACTGACTAGGCTACCACTAATTTACAGCACTGTCATTTTCCTCTGTTGACAGTCATTTAAAGAATGTGGTACAACTTGGCTATACTGGAACCGGCTGAATACAAGACTGCCAAAACATGAGAACAAATAACAAAATTAAGCCCAAAATAGCACACATACACACTACAGGGGGTGCTTACTGTAAACGTGTAACAGCACTTTCATGAGGAGCGGCTGCAGTTTCTATCTGACTAGCTAATTCGCCTGTGGTGTTGCAAATCAGGACTGTGCGGTCTCTGTTTCAAGTGTTTCCTTAGAAACGGTGGGTGTTGTCTCCTCATAGCAACAACATCACAACTGCTTTCACCACAGGAAACCTCAAAGAGGAAATTCAGTTAGTGAAATCACCTTCCATGAGATGATGTCCACAACCACTGAGAGGATAAATGTTTCCGCCAAGCTCTGTCTCTAACCCCGGCTGTTTTAAGAAACACTGTCTCCTTGGTGATAACATTGTACAATACTGCAAGCCTTGCATGTGGAAAATATTTCTAATCTAAGAGGGACCATGCCTCTTTATCAATCTACTGCTTCTGTGCAAGAAAGGAGGGGCATTTGATTTTGGAGTTGGCGATAAATGTTCTCATGAAGGATTAATTAAAATATGTTGGCATTTTTATCTCTGTCTTAAGGTCTTAAGCCAGTAGAGGAAGAACATGCAGGGATTTAGCCTTCCAAGGCAGCAAAGTCAACTCTCTCACAATGACATTAAGCTGGCATAAAGGTTAACTGGCACTCCCATCATAGTCAAAACATAAGCAGAGTATCATAAATCCAATAATGCTTCAGTCCAGTTTCCCTCTTTTCTTTCCTCTGAGGTTTCTCATTCAGCAATCTCCTCTGTCCACCAAATGGAATGTGAGATGCTCAAGACTAAAATCGCACACTTTTTTTTGGAGCTGCTACATGAAAGAAAGGGTCTTTATATATACAGACGGGTGACAAATGAAAGGAAAAACCTGAACACATGAGTGGAGAAACATAATGAATGCAGATGCTTCCATACAGGTGTACTGCATGATACAATTAAGCAATTAACATCATATCATGCTCTGTGGCATGTATAAAAAAGCTGAGCAGGTCCACTTGACCTCGATTTTGGATCAAGATGGCAAGAGGAAAAAATCTAAGTGACTTTGAAAGAGGGTTCATTATTGGGGCACGGATGGCAGGAGCTTCAGTCACAAAGACTGCTCAACTGGCTAGTGTTTCAATAGGAACAGTGACTAAAGTGACATCTGCATTTAGATCTATGGGAAAGATCAGTAAATAGGGTCAGAAATTTTGGTCGAAAGCACACATTTGATGACCGTGATGCTCGTGCATTAGTGCGATATGTAAGGAAAAACAGAAGAGAAACTCTTCCTCAAGTGACTGAGAATGTCAATGCAGGACGTGATCAGACTGTCGGCAAGAACAGTCCGCCGACAACTACATAGAGAGGGATATTATAGTATGGCTGCAGTACATAAACCCCTCATTACAAAGACGAATGCACATTTGAGAGTTCAGTGGTGCAAAACCCATAGGCACTGGCCTACAGAAATGTGGACATGGTCAGATGAGTCATCCTTCACCATATTCTCGACAAATGGGCGAGTGCATGTGTGGCGTACACCAAGAGAACGGTACAGGCCTGAATGCTTGACCCCTACAGTTAAGGGGTCCAGTGGCTCTGTTATGCTGTGGGGGGCATTTTCCTGGCATGGTTTGGGTCCACTTGTCCCCTTAGAGGGAAGGGTCACTGCAAATCATTCCCTCCATTGCATTGAAGCTGTTCTGGCGGCTCGTGGTGGCCCAACACCTTACTAAGACACTATGTTGGTTTTTCCTTTACTTTGTCACCTGTCTGTATATAGCTCAGTGGTACATTCCAGACAGGCAACTGGCACAAGGCAAACAGGCTTCCCATGCCCAATTCTCCTTTAGTGTCAGATAACACAAAGTGTCTGTTTGAATATAGTCAAATTTGACTCCATTTGTTTCCTTCAATTCTTCATTGAGTTGCACAGGTAGAAGTACAGCACAGTGTGTTTCTCTGAGGTGAGGTGATGAAGGGCATGTGGCCATAAATGAGAGGTGATTTGGTCTGCTTCATGTGGAACATTGCCCTGGGCACCACTGACAAGCATGGTTACCGGTACCTTTATTACAAACTTCTATTCCCCATCCTCCTCAGTGGTGCAACATTATTCAAAGTTTATTTCATTATTTTGTGTGTGATTAATCTAATTTAAAATGCATCTGACTCTTGACTGTGATAGTAGACCTTCACTCTTTGGTCTAAGCTAAAAAGACCACTGAGCCTGTACTAGCTGTAAGGGATATATTTCATATTTTTTCATTACAGGATTAAGCCAAAAGAAAAAAGAAAACCTACGTTAAGCACATTAAATCTCCATGAAGGACAAAACATGACCAGAGCCATGGGTAATCATTTGTAATACAGTTCTTTTCCTCTAAAATCCCCTTTCCCTTCCAGCGGTCCCGATAAGTACAAAACAAACTAATTTGTTCATGCTGTAGTTTGCCCAAGCCTTTTAGTATCCCGTGAATTGCACTCTCAGGGGAGCATGTCAGATGTAATTCAATAACAAAGCTCGGCTCTAGTGTTTTTGTCTCCCTCTAATCTGTTTAGAGACCAATAGAATAGGCCGGGCAAGCTACTGTCCACAGGGCGTGTCCTTTCCGGATATTAGCTAGACATTCCTCGTCGCCCGCGACGCCATTTGTATCCCCCGCCACAGGTGTAATGCCTAGGCCCTGCTACAGATTATAATATATATATAATAATATAATATATAAGATATTTTTACAAATTTAGTCTGAAATTCAATAGGGTTCATCCGTGTACCACTTTACATCGTGTCTGAAAATTTTAAGTCAATCGGTTGAAGCGTTGTAGAGTGAATGTCCAGAGGACATCCCAACATTTTGACCCCTGATCGGGTGGAGGTGACTTTCAACATGGTCCATCTTTGTAACAGTTGCCTTAATAACTTGCATGAATTAGAAGATCGTCAAAGGTTTTTGTCTGGTGCAGAGAACTAATATTAAATTTTCATGGAGTTAATCGGTTCAAGCGTTCAAGGGCGTTAGCGGGCGGAGAAACCCCCAAAGTTGACCTACTGACCCCTGGCGATCGGACCATATTGGAGGCAATTGGGCCATATTGGATTGGGTGGTGCTGAATTTCCACGGGGTTCATCCTTGTACCGCTTTCCATCACCCCTGGATATTTGAAATCCATCGGTTGAAGCATGCAAGAGTTAAACT
>OMLI01089931.1:0-20783 GCA_900302605.1 Rondeletia loricata | reverse complement strand
CACAGAGTACTCTCACTGTACACAGTTCGTGAAAGAGCCTGGCCAAAGTCTCATCTGCTATTCAATCACTGCGAGACGTCTCTACCACAAACACAGAAACGGCACTGTGAGAAAAGGTATGGGGAATTTTTGACTTGCCTTGCTAAATGCTTGAAATGTAATGATAGTTGATCATTAGTAAATGTATTTATTTGCACAATGCTAAAACATATAAGCAAAGTAAAAGTAAAAACTAAGGGGCTTGTACAAACCTCACCTAAAAACAAACAAACAAAAGAAAAGAAAGGTGCATGAAAATTGCAATACAGCTGAATATACATCTCATTATAAGTTCATTATATAGTGATGTTGTGTGTGTACAGTATATGTGTGCTGCTGACTTGTTTGAAGTACTCTGCACCAAGAACAGAGAATGAACTGTGCTGTTAGGTGTCCCTGTAAAATCACTGTAGAAACCTTAAATTTGAGGCAGCATTCTGCAAAGGGTAGCAAAACCTTGATAGTCATTTGACACCCTTACATAATTACTAACAGACAAAAAAACTGTTGTTACGAGAATTTAATGCTTAGAAACTGCAGCACAAAACTTCTTGAAGAAAAGAGGCTGATAAAAATGGGTTGGGATATTATGGATCTCTTTAGCTGTTCTAATGTAAATGTACAGCTGAAGTCGCTGGCATGAATAAAATGAAGATGTTGGGAGCCTGGTAGTATGGCTTTTGACTGGTGCATTACTAAGCAATTGTGTTAATGGACACTCTAATTTAATTGAGTCAACAGTGTGCCAGAAACATCCATCCTCTCTCAGTGCAGGTAGATGGGTCACCTGTCCTGGACCCTCTGTGCCGCCTGGCCCACATCCAATTAATCCTCCTGACTGACCTGCCATGACTTCATTAACAGGCATTTTTAAAAGCAACCTCAACGCCTCTGGCAGTCCAACCAGCCACTACCACCCGGGCAGCAATTAGGACAATGGATGGTTTTAATATTTTGATGGAAGGAAATAGGAAGTACAAGTTTGAAAGTGTTAATTAATTATGAATGGCGATTAAAATCGTGATAACATGACAGCAAAACTGCCCTGGCTGCTGGGGACTAAGTCTGCGTTTAACCCTTTCCTGTGCGTGTCGGGACGTTTCCTCCTGCCAGTGTAGTGGTTAAGAGTAGCTAATACCCTGGATCAAAGGATTAGCATTAGCTGGGCCAGCACTTGGGTCAGACTGAGTTCTCTTGAAGCTAGTTTGTGAGATGACTTATTTAGCCCTAATCTGGCCACGCAGTGCTAATTTAAAGGTGGAGAGGAGAGGAGGAGGAGAGCTGTTTGCTAGTGTCTCTCTCTCTCTCTCCTCTCTCTCTCAGAGCGATGTCAGGACCCAGGCCTGTGGTGTTGAGCGGCCCCTCAGGAGCAGGGAAGAGCACTCTGATGAAGAGGCTGCTGAAGGATCACGAGGGTGTCTTTGGATTCAGTGTGTCACGTACGTTTGTGTGCCAAGCGGCTTTTGGCTTCCACCACAACATCCTGCTCCGGGAGGAAGTAGGGCCGGAGTCATTTATTGTCACACGCTCTCAGCCTGATTGTTTCATTCTGTACTGGCCAGTTTATTTTGTGTTATACCAGTATATCCTTTCATGTTCTTGCCCAATCCAAATGTGAAGTTTCTGCGGCATCTCAGGGTTCAACTTTAATATTTACATTACTGACGATTTGTTACCTTATCTGTGGGTGGGTTTTAATGATTCAATCTTTTCTTACAGACACGACAAGGAGCCCTCGACCAGGAGAGGAAGATGGCAAAGGTACAGTAGCATTGGCTGAAAACTGACAAAACTGACAGTTTTACCATCTAACTAAAAAGCACCTTCAGTCTGTAGTGGGATCATCATGCTTGAGGATATCTGTGATTCACCCTGCGGCAGCCCTGGACTTGGATTTGAATCTGTAGAACTGTAATGAAAAGTGTATTTTATACATGAGGGATATCCGTGTCTGTAACAGTGGCAAATATCACTTACAACCATACAACTATTTAGGTTACCACTGGATCCTGACATGTTTTCATGGATTCCTATTATTATTAAAATCATCACATAGTATTCAATCCACCTAGAATTTTACAGGTTGATCAGAAACATAATTTTAAAGATATATTCCAAGCCACATGTTGACATGTTGAGATTTGATGAAAATACAGCCCTTTAAACTTTAAACTGTGATAGTAACAAAGACTCTAATACCCACAATGACTTGCGGGGCAATCAGGAAACTCATGCTGTGGTAACCTGTTCATTGCTGCTAGCAGCTATATTTGCATTTGTTTCTTACCCTGTTTGTTGCCAGGGAAACCTACCACATATGTTTCCCTGCCTCCCCTAACTGCCCAGTCAACACTGATGCCAACAATACTTCTTACTCCCAAGTGAACTGCACGAATGGTTTTGTCCTCTGAACTCCCTTAATATAGAGGGATCAACCTTTTTCTGTGCCTTTTTTGTTTTCTCCATAGGGCTGAACAAGCTCCCCATGCTTCTGGGGGCTACTTTACTGCCCGTAGCAGACGTCTTATCCTCTGAAGACATAGATATGTCAACCTCATTTTCAGATAAAGGTGACCTCAGTGCGATTCCTGATCACAGTTTTAAGGCAGAGGGATGGGGGTTACTTTCATCATCCTGGCACATGGATCTAGTCATGTGGCACAAAAAAAAGAACAACTTTCAATGATCTCAGGAATTCAGATCAGACAGTCGACACTTTGGAGTAAAAAGCTTTTGAAAATAGCCCCCTGTGATGCCAAGGTAGTGATTCCCACTTCCAATCCCATGAGGTCTTTGTATCCCCAAAAATGATCTCTACTGCCCATTTCCCACAGTGGCTGATAAAGCATTGATGATTTGCAACCAACCATTAGCATCACAGGAGAATAATTAAACAAGTGCATCTTTCTTTATAGAGGATCCATATGACTTTATCACACTTTTTATCACGTTAGTTCGACATGTTCATCCTCTGGTCTGGTGTGATCTTGCTTTCAATGCAGAGAGAGAAACAGAGAAACAGAATTACATCAGTGTGATTTCCTTTCTAAGAGCATCCAGGTGTTCATGGATAGTCTATGTATTTCAGATTTCAATCTTAGAATTGCAGCTATTCATGTTTTGTTTAGTGAAAATATTGGATAGTGTATGTTTTCTTGAAACCATATGTCATATCATTTGAATAACACAACAATGGATTTTGCTGGAATCCGTCCGGTATGAGATTTTTGACAATCATTTCCTCACACATAGGCCTTTTCTAACATCCATGCAATTGTCTTGCCAGAGTGCGTTTTTAAAAAATCAACTTTGCATTGTTTTCAGGCTTCAACCTATTTGTTTACAGCACAGCCTCGCTTTTCTCTTCAGATTGTTACGTCAGTCTGAGCAGACTCCTTCATGTTGTCATGCTAATGATTGCGTGCTGTCACAGTGCCCGTTAGGATGTGGTCTTCGTGGTAGTGGTAGTAACTTGTTTGTTTCTAAAACTCTACTGTTTTAGATCCCCAGAGGTTTTGATGTTGTGAAGGAGTAGGCCTATGGATCTGGTATGGACAACAGAACATGCTCTCTGACAGTTATAATGACGGCATGTTTAGAAAGTATGTTTCAAAAACTCCTATTTCTCATCTTTGCATGCACTTTTTCCATAGAAAAGGGATTGCACACATATCTGTTTACACTATCAGCTATCAGCTAATAACTGAAAACAGCATCCTGCAAGCACTACACACTCACTGAGATTAGCCTTTGTGCCTGGATTATCTTTCATTTTGTCTGTGTTCACCTTGATGCTGATTGCTCATTGTGGGGTCAATGGGGTCATCCGTCACTAAACTGTAGCGAGCACTCATTTGATTTGCATCACACCTCTCTTAAATAATTTCTTTCCATTGTGCACATTTCCATGGCAGAACTACATTCATTATTAATGTCGCATCTTCCAGACTACCACTTCACAACCAAAGAGGCTATGCAGGAGGGCATTGACAAAGGCGAGTTCATTGAAAACGCGGAGTTTTCTGGCAACATGTATGGAACAAGGTAAGTATGTCTCTTTTGAAAAAGTGATACATGAATATAAGTGGTGACTGTATATGTATATGTATATGTATATGTATATGTATATGTATATGTATATGTATATGTATATGTATGTGAGGCACTATTGTCCTTGCACCATGTGTGTCAGTATGCACTGTGAACATGTCTTGAGTTTTCAGTATGTCTCTGCACCAATGTCACCATCATTTTTATTTACATTCAAGGACCACATTGGAAATAAGTCTATAACTTTGATGTGCCATCCTTGAAAATCTTTTAGATGTGTTGTGTATCTAAATAAACTAAACCTAGACAAATTCTTGTAAATTTTTGGACTTGGAGATTGAAGTGACTCAACAAAGTAAATAAGACTCAAGTGCTGATAATTCTCTTGCAGTAATGACACTCCACAGCATCTCTTCCTCATGTTTTGTCCATTGAATTGGTGGTGTGGGTCACCCTGCTTTAAAGAGCTGCTAACCCACCAAAGAGAATTTCATTAGTCTGGGTTTCAATGGAGAGTTTTAATGTTGATGGTCTCAATGCTGTTTCAGAGGCTTTCCCACCCTGCCAAGAATACAATTCTGGGGGAAAGACTGAATCCTAAATGTTTGGCATGAAAATTGTCAAATTTAAAGATATTGAACATCGGCACAAAATATTGGTTATCAGCAGCTTCAGTACAAAAGTATCAGTATCACCCATATTGGTCGAACCCAATTAGTAATTCAATAGAAATGAAGTCTGTTGCCTTCTTGCATAACAAAGCGCCCTTAGGATGGGCCACTAGGATCAGGAGGCTACGCAATAGTCTGGTGGCAGGTGGAGCTTTAACCTCTATTAGGTCAAAAAGAGCAACGCTGCAGCTCAGCACCTTCCGTGTCACATTTAATCTCTTCCTCTTAGACTGAAGATAACACACTCACTGCAGTAAGAGTCAGTGAATGCTGAGCGGCTTGGATCAATGTTACCATCCTCTTACCTTAGCCGCCGAATGTGAGGAGTAAAAAAGTTACATGATTACACACTCGATACCTAGATGGTCCTTTATCAACCCCCATCCCTGTTCAGATGCACAGTCCTGGTTATTTAAACAGCTTTATATTGTAACAATACACGGATTCTCTATTTAGTAAGTCTGCCATAGAAGATGTGCAGGCCAAGAACCTCATCTGCATCCTAGACGTGGACATCCAGGGGGTGAAGAAGATTAAGGAGACTGACCTGAACCCCATCTACATCTCTATCCAGCCTCCCTCCATGGAGATCCTGGTAAAAGTCCAACATTACACAATGTATTCCATCATTTCCATTTGAGTAGCTTTCAACTTCAGTGTTATCGATTAAGCTTTTTCTCAGCCTGTGCAAAGTAGGGCTGCACAACAATGACAAATATGTCAGATTGAGACAATATATCAGATTTTTTTTGGGCAGAATATCATGATCGCAACATGAATTGTGACACATTGTGACACAATTGTGGACACAGCTTTAATATTGAGGGAGTAGGATGGTGAGATGCTAATGATTATCTTAGTTTGAATAATGTAACTTTGATATGCAAGTTAATTCGTAGGCCTGGGATTTGGCACCTTGTGTAGAAAGCTGTCTTTAACATCTTTCCTGGAATTATTAAATTGCAGTAGTCATTATTGCTGTTTTGATATATTTTTTAAATGTATTGTGCAGCCCTAGTGCAAAAGGTAATGTCTTGTTCCATCGCCTTGCCCAGGAACAACGTCTGAGGGAAAGGCAGACAGAGACAGAGGAGAGTTTACAGAAACGCCTGGAGGCAGCGCGCATTGACATGGAGCTCAGTACGTTTTCCCCAGCACTTCTGCTAAGCTATCTACTGAAGGGAGGAATATTGGATTAAAGGAAACCATAACGACTGACTCAATTCTCTTTTCTAGGTAAGGAGCCAGGAGTGTTTGATGTCGTTATCATCAATGATGACTTAGAGAAGGCCTACGAGGAGTTGAAAGATATCCTTAATGATGTGAGTAAAACCATAAGACAACATAATCCTCTGTATTGGTTGAGTGGTAATGCAAGTTGATGTTGGAATTGATGATGACTCATGTATCCGGGCTCTTATTTCTTTACCTGGCACTTCTATAATGGAAGATTTTAGAAACACATAGGCATTTGTAAATGTATTGTCTGCCCACTGTTGCATAGACCGTCACACTCCTGACTATTGGTTACTTTTAATGCTGATGGTCCACAAATGTAAACTTATTCTATTGTTGCACCTATCGTACATTGCTCCGGATAAGACCATTAGCTAAACGCCTAAAATGTAAATGTATTCCTCATCTCTCTCTCAACAGGAAATTAAAAAAGTTCAGGAGGCCAAGTCGTAAGAGGTGAACCGCCGTCTTTCTCTTGCTAGATCCTTTCCAGGAGAACCAGCGCCTTGGACTCTGGCCTGAATGACTCCATCTTTACAGATTACAAATACGCAGCAATAAACTCTCTTACCCTCTAAGTAATATGGTCAGAGGTTTGCTCAATACAGTCACATGTTCAAATAAAAGCTCAGATGGAAAAGAGGGTCTCAGTATCTTAGGGTTATGTGATAGATGTAGTACGATCAATGTTCAAAATCTAGAAATGAAAACTCCACACACTCAACTGCCATGTAAAAAAACCCAACTAGGAACCACTGCCAAAACTGATGCTACATTTTGTCTTTATAACCAAAGGTTCTGTGTTACACAAAGTATGGACTGTAGTCAAGCTGTACTGTGAATTCACGCTGATATCACCAGTCATACATGGTACAAACAGCGCAAAATAGTCAAAGATTGTTCACATAGTAGAAATAAATACACACATAGTTAAGCGTATTGTTGAATATTATGCTATTTGAATCATATTTGTGGATGAATACGATATGTAATTGAAAGGGGAAGGACTCACATGCTGCATATCATTCAAAGATCACGTGCAGGAAGTCTGTGCACCTGAGATCACATCCCTGTATTTGCTGCACTTAAAAGATTTGCATGTGTGTTTGTGTGTTTGTATGCAACTGAGATTGAATAAATGATATGGGGACAATGATGGATCACTTTTGTGCTATTTAATGAATCTTTCACTCAGTAAGCCCTTCAGGTGGGTCGGAAACTTAAAACCTTCTTAAAATCTATAAGAAATTATCTTTCTTCTATGCTATTTTTTTCCCATTTATACATTATAACCATATGTCAGAACATGTAAATCTGTAAATAATAAATCACTCAGAAATATCTGGTTTATATCTGAAGAAGGATAGAGCATAAAGCTGCAAAACATTTTTCACTTTGTAATATCACAGCCAGCATAAGGCCAACAATGTGCGTCTGTCTGGCACTGTAGCAAAGGAGCAAAACAAAATCATTTCTTGTATCGCAGCATCACAGACTTTACATCTCATGCAACAGTACGCACTCACTGCATAGATTCAATCTTATCCCTGATATGTTTCCATAAAAACCAAAGCAGGAAAATGCAGCACACAGTTATTAAGACCCATCACATTTTCAGAATCAGAGGATATTATAATAATCTTAACTATCTGACCCGGCTCCAGCTAGCCAGAAAAGAGCCACACAGAAACAACTTGAACTGAATTCAGCTGAGATGAGATTCCCTGGTTATAAGGCCAACATCGTTTCGGGAAACTCTGCTGGTGAAAGCAAATCCTACTTTTTGGGCTTCTTTGCCTCATTGGAAGAAGGGACCCTGAAGCTTGGTGCAGACCTGGTCTCGTTTGACCTCCCTCTCCTTGAGGTAAGCTTTGAGCTTGTCTGTGGAGAAACACACCATGGAGTCTCTGTGTTTGGTGGGGGCGCGATGGCCACGCACCCATGGGTTCTGGAGACACTCTGCCGCTGTGGGTCTCGCCCTGGAAAAAAAGCATTTGAGTTGTTTTATCATAAAGAAACGGGAGCTTGAATCCAGTGTGAGCGTATATTTAACATATAACCGTATAAAGAGAGACGCTCACCAGGCTTTGTTATTCAGACTACTCTTCATGAAGTTTATGGCTCCCTCTGACAAACCAGGGTAACAGCGTCCAAACTGGATCTTCCCTTTCCTGATGTTTCTGTCTCGCTCCCAGCTGAGGTCTGCATGGAATGGGCTGTCTGCGCTAAACCTGGAGAACAAAGGACGAGTTCAATTCCCCCCAAAAATCACTATCTAAAGTTAATCATTTTATTTCTCTAAACTATGGAGGATTCCATCTGTATAAGTGTTACAATTTTGTCAACCAACGACTCCAGCTACCTGCTATAAGTGCTATGATGTGTTCTGATTTTGTGCTGTCAATCATTTATGGTGATTATCTCATTTTTATTTTTTATTGTAATTTTTAAATAGCATGATTTTACACCAACAAGCATTAATAAAATCGAGTGCATTCACCTAATCAACCTACATTTCTAAACGTACATGATGAAAGCCAGAAAACGATCTAAACAATCTGAAGTTCATCATCAGTCTTATCATTTTGCTATCCTTCAAAAAAGTCCAATAATTTGTTCTGATATTGTATTAACCATTAGGCATTATTACTTTATCAAATCATGGATATCTCATTTTGGAATAATCTTTTGCATGGTTTTACACCAACAAGCATGAATAATATTTAGTGTATTCAACTAATCCCCCTCCATTTGTAAACTTACATGATGAAAGCCAGAACTCCAATAGCCCAAATGTCAGTCTCAGGCCCGACACCCTGTCCATCCAGGATCTCCGGAGCTTTGGGAAGGACAATGTAAACTGACAAAACAGACAGACAGAGTACATTCTTCATAAAGAGGTGTGCTATTGCTGGCAATGCCATATTCACTCACATGCTGAATTTCCTTTAATAGGAAAGTTATTCAAATCGATAAGAAATGGGTAAAAAAATGATAAGAAAATGGACTTAGGTGTTTGTTAGGCTATGGTAGCTAGGATCAACTGAGCATGAGGTGGTGGTGAGGTTAGGCTGAGCTATTTCCATCCATCAATCCGTCCTCCGTTGAAGACAGTGTACCTTTGCTGGTGCGTTCTGTTGAAGGTCATGACAGCCAAAAAGGGGTTTAGTACATTAGAGGAATCTACAACAATGCGAGGTTCAGATTCAACGTTTTAATCGAAATACTTCAATCGGTCATTTGAAATGTAAAATAGAAATATATGATTTGATAAATACCTTTGTTTTCAGACAGGCCCTGGATGTGCTCTATGTTCAGTGGCTGGCCAGGTGTGAAGGACTGAGCCGAGCCCAAGTCGACGATCTTCAGCCGGTTGCGATCGCTCACCAGCATGTTGTCAGACTTCAGGTCCAGGTGGACGACTCGGCGGCTGTGAAGGTAGTCTACAGCGCTCAGGATTTGAACCAGCAGCTCTGCAACGTGCGTCTCTGCATACAGATCTCTGAGAGGGGAAGAATACAGACTTATGTGAAACTTAACTATATGAGGGATCTCCACAAATGGTTTAGGGTTTCTCAAACATAACATTTTTGACATAAGGCTGAAATGTAATATGGGCTGTGGGACAAAAAAAATGATATTTGACATTGATTATTAATGTCACAAGTGGCCATTAGCATCCTCTAGGCCCTATGTAATCACAGTGTTTGTTAACTTACCTTGTAATATGCAAGTTATCTCAAAATCACTCATCAAATGTGATTAAATTGTATCAAAATAGACCAAATAGATGATCTTTGTATTGTTCTCTGTGACAAACCCCACCCATCTGACACCTATTTAGGATAAAACGAATCACAAAAATCAAACAAGGACTTTCATTCACTTGTAAAATGTTTGCTGTCATGAAAATAAAGACATTATGGGTTTCTAACAAAGTTAGGAATCTTAATACATTTTCTTACAAAACTAATGTTTTTGAGGATAGAATCATCTGTTTTTGAAATATTGCTGAAGAATTACAGACAGCAAAATTTTTCCTAAATGGATATATAGTATTATTCCTATATGAAACCATACACATACTATTTGGCCCAGGTCTTCCTTTCTCAGTCTCTTGAGCCTTAGTTTACCTTCCAGCTAGGTTGTAGAGCAGCTCTTTGCCGGGACAGAGCTCCTCCACTAACACCAGACAGCAGGGGGTGATGTAGGCGGTGTGCAGCTGGACCAGATGGGGGTGGTGAAGCCTCTTCAGCAGCTGGTATTCCCTCAGCACCATCTGTCTCTGCTCTGCCTGGTAAGGGGTGATCTTGGCAGCAAACACTTGCCTGCTCTGCACATCACTACACTGGATTAATACACTGAAACGACCCCTGGGAGAGACAAAAAGAGAGGGAGAGAGAAAAGTTGTATGGCAATATTGTGGGTTTCGCTGGAAAGTTTTAGTGCCACATGATGGTTTAAATGCTGTTTAAGAGGTTTTTCCACCCTGCCAAGAATAAAATTCTGTTGGAAAACACTGAACACTGTAAAGATATCGTATATCAGCACAAAATATCGGGTATCGGCAGCTTCAATACAATAATCTGTATCGGCCTGCAGAGACCCATATCGGTCAAACCCGAGTTTGCATGAAAACATAAAGGAGGGAATTATAAGGAAAAAACAAATACATATAAATCAATAGACTCTTTTTGATCATTATGAAGGAAAGACAAGCTACAGTTACAATCTTGTTTAAAAGCTGCAGCTTGTAATTTTAGAACAACGTTCGTTGGTGAGAATCCCACCTGTTGATCTCAGAGAGGAAGCTGTAGGTCTTGTGTCTTGGCTGTTGGCCTGACCCACCAACCTTTGACCCCGGGGACTCAGTCTGGATGAGAGGAATGTGAGTCTCTGTACAACAGAGTAGATTCAATTGAAGATATTGTAACCATCCATATAGCAGCTACTGTTTATTGTATTGTACGGGATATTGTACTGTCTTTTGTATTGTGTATACTGTGTAAAATATCTTGTTTTACTATGTACATTGTATATGTTAATGTCTGTATCATTGCTGCATATATGTTATAGACACCAATTTACCAAGGCAAATTCCTAGTACGTGGAAATGTGGCGATTAAACTGAATCTGATTCTGATTTAATATGTCTGGTCACTGATCAAAAACAGTGACCATGACATGATACATGACAACAAACAGCTTGAGACAAAGTATTTGTCCTTGCCTTCAGGATGAGTAGCCATAACAACAGGTGGTGAGGGGTCACTGAAAGGTCCCGCTCCCATCTTGGTGATGCAGCCCACCCTGAACACGTAAGAAGCTCCTCTGGGTAAGTCCTTCACCACAAAACAGCTATCTGTCACCTCCTCTGACAGGACCCTCCATTCCCCACCTGAGGAGGCACAACACATATAAGATTGACTGTGAAATCCAGTCTGTACTCTTACGTTTTATTGCTCTTACATTAGATTAATGTATGGCTTAGCAGTGATATGGTCAGATTCAAAAAGATTGTCGACGTAAATTTGAAGGTAAAGAGGAAGTTTACACCCTTGACTCAAGACTTACTACAAAGTAGTGAGATAAACTTTTTCATGTACTCAGAAGTAAATTTTAAAATTTTAAAATATACAATGTCTCAGGATTAGAAACATTTTCTTCACAATGTCTTGGAAATAAATGTAGTAGAGTTAAAAGGGTATTTATTGAATGACTTTGAAGACTAGTCCTCACAGGCAGAACGGTCACAATACTGCACCCTGATTGGCCGACAACACCAGCTCCTCTAATTGAAATTATGTAACCCTGCTGAGTGGAGGATTTCCATCGGGTCACTTCAAATGCTGTAAACTTGACTGATTGGAGGGATTTTAGTAATAGTTTAGTGAAGGGAGCCAATCAAGACCAAGTCCAGTTGTGATGCGTTGATTGGAGTTTGTCCAAAACTGCCAGTTACAAAGGATGGATTTTGAAAATGCGATAACTTTAAATGAAATTAATGAAATTAATGAATTGTCTTTATTAAAGATCTTTGATCACATATGTATAAAGAGGAAAATTTAAATTCCTAATAATAGGACCCGTTTAATGTCTAACATACACAACAAATCTGGTTAATTTTATCTTAACACAAGCCGACATCTTAAAGACAAATTTTACATTTTGTCATTTCTATGCTGCTGTATCATCTCTGTCACCCACCGTCTGTGCAATACTGTACACAATAAATGGCAAGGTCACTGGACTGGACTGGCCTCCACACCAGCAGGACTCCACCTCCATCCAACTGGATCACATCAGGCCTGTTGGGACGGACTAGCAGGTCTGGAAAGAGGGGCGACAGCAGCACACAGAACCAGGCTTATAGCAGAATAAAGACAGAAGGATTTCACGCCATTTTGGAGTGGAAATAGATAAGGCAGAGAATGTAGCTTATTTTATACCTTTAGTCTTCTTGAATGCAGGTATTTTGAAGGAGGAAAATAGTTTAGAGGCCTTCTTTTTCGGGCTCTCAAGACCAGTGCCACGCTCTCTCTCAGGTGGGATGGGAGTTGATCCTTTTACTATTGGCCCTGTCACAAAGGACATACAACATACAACCCCAAGAGAAGTAAACATTAGACTGGATACAGTAACTGTCAAAATGTACTATATACAGTATGTGCCACCTACAGTATGTCAGTAGTATTACAATGCCATGACTCTGAGTTCAGGACAATTATAAAGGAGTGCTGATAATGGTCCTAATAGTGGAAGGAGGATAAAGGTCCCTCATGATGTAAATTTTTCTCTCAATGTGGATGCTAGTCAACACAATTTCCCGCTTCAGGATAATATAAAATGAACATGACTTGCAATAGCTCACCTCCTTTACTCAAGTCCTCCTTACTAGAAGACCTGGTAAAGAGCTTGGTCAGGCTGGAGGCTGAAGCTCTCATCTTCTTCCTCAGAGACATGGTGGGGGTATCCGGCTTCATGATCTCTCCTAGTGTGGGTCCCAACCCTGTGTTCTCCAGCTGGGAGTAGGAATGGCCAGTCCAGGACTGCCTGCGGAAGATCTTTAGCAGTCCCAGCTTGGGTGACTTCCCTGCAGGTGGTCTGACTTCAAGGGATGGAGCTGATGCATGCCTCTGGAGGCCTTGGCCTTCTTTCTTGTCCCTGGCCCTGGGAGGCCTCTCCGGAGCCTGGAGAGAAGAGAGGCTGGGACTGGGGCTGGGCCTTACTGGCAGGATCTTCTCCAGATGACCGTTGCTCCTTGTAGATAAATTAGGGTTGGAGCGTGTGCGGTTCCGCGGTGGTGCCTGGGGAAACAAGCTCCTGGGTTTAGATTCCTCTTCAACCTGCTGGAGAGAACAAGGGGACGGTGAGATCAGAGGCTCCTCCTGGTCATAAAACCCCTCTCTCGCTCCTGATCTGTATCTGGCTGTAAGATGACCATGACTCAGCTCCTCACAGGAGCCAAGTCTACTTGAAGACTCTGAACCACCATGCTCCAAAATAAACGACTCGGCCAGGGAACCCTGGGAGCCAGCAAGATTGTCCCCCTCCATCTGTTCCTGATCCAACCTGGGGCTCCTTCTTTCTCCAGCAAGGAGGCTTGAGCCAACAGATATTCCACCAAGCATGGGATTCCCCTGAATGGGAACAACAGAGCCCCTTCTTCTGGTGGCCCGTCCAGCACTTGGGAGGGCCAACGAGATTTTCCCCACCACTTCATCATCTGTGAAATCCTCCTTCAGACTTTTAGTGCCTTCTTCTTCACCTGGCACTGTGCACTTTGGTGAGCTGGGAGATCGTCGAGAATACTCATCAAGAGACCTGCTCCTCCTGTGAGGGGGTAAGTTGGAGTGGGAGAGACCAACTCCACTGTCAAAGGAACAGGACTTATGCATGGTGGGCTGGATGGAACCCCGTCTCTGGCCACGGTTGGCTTCTGTCTCATCCTCCACATATTCAATGAGAGGCTCGTTGAGGCGTCCTGAACGGCTTCTACGGAGTGGCTTGCGGCCTCTCTCCTGCTTTTTGGCCTGGAATTTGTCCCGTAACGTCATGTGTCTGGCAGACATGGGCGAAAGCTGCTGAGAGGTGCTGTAGAAAGTGCTTCGGATGACGCTGCCACGGGGGATACGACACCCCTCACTCCCTGAACCCTCGTCCCCTTCAGATAGGTAGAGGGATGGACTACTGTCCCTGCTGACTCTACGCTCCCTCTGGGGTGTCTGTTGGCATGACACATCTGAAGACCAGACCGACTGCCTGCTCACACTCCTCTCTAGTACACTCCTCCTTCCACCCATCTCCCCATCCTCTTCCTCCCCTAGTGTCACTTCCTCTTCCTCCTCTCCATCTAGGCGGAGTTTGGCAAAAGGCTCTGGGATCTGGGCTCTCTCCATTATAGGGTCATAGTCATCCTCTGTCTCCTCCTCCTCCTCCTCCTCCTCAGTAGGGCTGCAGTGCTGGAAGAAGTCCCAAGAGTCAGCCTCATCGTACTCAGATGATGAGCCACTGCTCAAAGAAGTACTGCTGTGTTCCTGGGGCTCCCGGGGAACTGTCACCGCAGTCTCTCTGAGAGGGGCATCCAGCAGCTCAGGGATGGGCCTCAAGGTGAGCACTGAACCAACACAGGTCAAAGAACGCTGGGTAGAAAGATGGGAGAGAAACTGGTCAAGAGAGATTTAGACAATAGGTTTACTTTTTAGATATTTAGGTGATGCTCTCAGTCGGAACGATGTACAGTGAATTCAACAGTAGAATCAGCTTAAACTCCTAGATCGCCAACATTACAAGCAACCAATAGCAGGGTCAAAGCCACAGCACCAGGCAATAGATGTAGACATTGTTGATGTTTTTTTCAGGGGGTGGTGGGGTGTGTGGAGGGACATACCTGCCATTTCCTTCTTGAGATGAAGACTTTCAAACTCCTAGTGTTGATTTCATCAGTGTCTTCTCCTGCATGTTTGTCCTGACAACAGTTTAAATTATTTATGATGAGTTGAGATGAGTTTATGATGAGTTGATGAATTGTTGACTCCAGTAAAGCTTAATTAAAACACCTAGGTTGTATGGTGCTGTATTTCATCTCACCTGGAACCATTCATGGCTCAAGCACTCAAAGGCAGATGGCCGCTTTCTGAGTAGAGAGAAAATAATACCTCTAATTCATTGTTCTTAACATGAATAAATACTTTTTTAGTTTTTTTTACAGTTGTCTATTACTCCTTTTGCATTTTTGGGTGGTAAATGTTCGGCCGTGATTGATTTGTTCTGTCAAAGAATGGACATTCATATCACAGCAGCAAAAAGACCTTTAAAACGTTACACATAGGCACATAGGCATTGCTCCTGTCACATAATCATGGGACGTTTTGTGCCCTTTGCACAAAATGTACTACTTAGACTAATAATGGAACAGGTTGCTTACTCTGGATCTGGCTGCAGGACCATGCGGAGGAAGTTCTGGGCCTCGGGGCTCCTGTACATGACATCAGGGGCATCCCAGTTCAGGGTCCCCTCCCCCACCCTCAGCAGTGTCGCACGGTCCGTCTCACCCACAAACGGGCACCGGCACATCAGACTGAGCGTGGTGTAAATAGTGAACAGAAGCTTAATGAGTCACATGCACAGCTTTTTCATATACTACTGAAGATTCTGAGGGTGTCTATTATCAAAAGTACAGTGATACTTACCATAGGTAGGCCATAACACCCACAGACCTGACAGAAACAACATGAGATATTTCTGTAACGTCCTATCATCTAATTTTTGCTCCCCAGTTTACAATGGAATATGGCTTAAATAGATAAGATGCAGACCTGAGTCAAATAATAGATGCTAATTATTCTTAATTTAACTTGCTTGGAATAGATGGGTGGGGTCTGCTATATTCATATAGTGTCAGGAAATTTGTCAGTCAGAAAAATATACAGAATAAATGGGATTGTCTAAACCTTTTGGCACTCATTGCATTGTCCTACGTGGCAAATCCTACCCATCTGGTACCTAAGGCTAAAGCAAACCACCAAAAGTATTTGCAGATCCTATCTGACCCAGGTCTGCAATGTGCAGAGAGACAGATCATTAGTTAAACTCACCAAATATCAGTGGCTACAGTGACTGGTTCTTGGTGAACAATCTCAGGGGCAACAAACTCTGGTGTACCAAATTTGCTGTACTGGTGTCTGGATGTGTCTATTTCCTGGCAGAAGCCAAAGTCACAGATCTTGATCTCATCTCTGGGCGGATACACCATAAGGATATTCTCAGGCTGCAGGGATTATAAATGAACATGCCATTAAGAAATGCATGAGAATTGCGGTCAATAACAGAATGTTGAAGGGACCCAAAATCTTACTTTGATGTCCAGATGCAAGATGTTCATGCTGTGAATGTGACCAACTCCCTCTAGGATTTGCTGGATGTACAATTGAACCTGAAATGACAATACAGGATATTTGTCAAGAGTCATACATTACAGTCACAAGACAAAAATAAGACTTTAAAAACAAAAGTATAATTTTGTAGAGGATACATGTAAAGTACCTCTCTCTCACTGACTGATCCCTTCAGCAGCAAATGGTCCAGAAGTCCATGCGAGCAGCAGCTAGAAATGGTGTTATGGAATTCTCAACTGAACAGACCAATCTCTTATTGATCAAGTTCTGTATTGTGTCAAACATGCAGAGAGCTAAATACCGCATATAACACATATATCATGAACGTGTGTTGAGGAGGATACACTTCTGTGACCAGGACCAGAGTGCGTCTGGTGCAGAAGAAGTCCAGCAGACAGGCTACTCTGGGGTGAGCTAGACGGGACAGCAAGTCCCTCTCCTGGAAGGCCATGGTCCTCGTGCTGCTCCTCAGAGGGAGGAACTTGGCAGCAAAGCCTTCGCCTGTCCTTCTGTGGACCACACGCTTCACTACCCCAAATGTACCCCTAAAACACCGACAGATGATGGAGGTCGTATCAAATCTCAGCAGAGATAATGGCCAGCTAGGACTATGTCAATATGATTTACAGGTTCACCTTCCAATTTCCTCATGGACATCATAGACAGAGAATAACTTCCTCCTCTTCCCCAGCTCCACCTCTCTCTCCTGAGACTCCAGTAGACCTACAGAGAAACGATGACAAAAAATGGTCCAGGTGCATAAAGCATGTCAACCACCTAGATTGACATAATTCAGTCTTCCTAGCCCAATCACACAACATTACTGATTCAGATACCTTGATCTGAACTGGGAATGCTGGGTGAAACATTGCACAGTGGGATGGGCCAAAAGGAGTGAATGACAACAATCTAGGCATCTGACATGCTTTATGCCCAAGGTGCATTGATTAAGGATATACAGTTAGATCGTATTCTATCCAAAACCTAAAACAGTGATGTATAGCAGTGCATATTGATGTCTCACCTTCCTCCACCGTAAGCTGGGCCTGGCATGAGGCATGCCCAGAGTCATTGTAGGAAAAGCAGGTGTATATGCCACTGTCCTCACCCTCAGGGCACAGTATGGTCACTGAGCAGCGGGCACCGTGCTGTACTATCTCCACATTCTCATTGCCAGAAAGTTCCTCCCCATCCTCCAATCACAGAAGAAAGAGTGATGTTTTAATAAGGCTAACAACAATGCTTAACACTGAGTCTCTTTGATCTACAAAGCTCCTACCTTGTACCACTGTATCTGTGGCGTGGGCCGTCCTGTGATGATGGCAGTAAAGGTAGCTGATTGGCCGGGCTCTACACACAGGTCCTCGGTGGGTACCTGGATGTAGGGTGGAGCTGGACAGGAAATTAGATCACTTAGTGACCATTTTGAAGTATGATAATAGTCATGCTCTTATGTTTAAGTGACAAGAATACCATCTGGGATTTCCTGCATCGACTCTGAGATGTAGAGCTCTTCCTCCTGTTCCTCTGCGTAATACAGAGGCTCCTGCACCTCCTGCCTTATGGATGCAGTGGCAGCAACAGCCTCCTCACCAGGGCTACATTCAGTTCTAGAGAGAAATATAAGATAGAGAGAAAGATCATTCCAAAATACTTTTGATCAAGGCAGGAAAATAACTTTTTATCCATTGGCCACACTAGCTGGTGGATTCCAAAATCCACTATTTTATCATCCAGTTTTGATTTTGCAATAAAAAAGCACTTCCCAATGACACATGTTACCTGCCAAAGTGGCTGTTAAATTAAAACGTTTACCAACCAGACAAAATTTACCAGCATTTGACTGATGTCTGGTATGAATTTCCTTCAATGCCATTGGTCATGCAACAATTTTGGTGGCATCCCAAGATGTGTTGGACTCACTGTTCAGGGTATCCAGGACGGAAGAGCATCTTAGCAATAGAGGTGGGGCTGATGTCTGTCTGTAACCATTTCTTCACAAGGGCAGTGGACCAGCCCTCTGAGTCTGCATCTAGGAAAACCAAAATGCCACTCAGACAGAATGTAAAGGGTCAGAGACTTAAGTATTTCTTTTTGTAAATATAGTTAAAGGAATTTTCACTTTGACCTGTAATGTTATACAATACTATCTGTCCAAAATGCTTAACAAAGAAAGGAAAAGTTGAGAAAGTACAGAACCTTTACAGACCAGGGAAGGAGATAATGCATTTCTTACCTCGAGACTTGAGGGGGTAACCCCACTAACCCACCACATCAACAGGACATGGGCCCATGCCCATTCCCACAGGGGTGTAAAGGGGACACCTGCCCAACACATGACCATCTCGTGTTGGTAGGAGTGAAGAGTTAGCTGGGCATGCGTGGGCAGGAGGAAAAAGGGGATCAATGTATGTGGTGTGGTTATTTGTTACCGTGACAATGATGACTTACATGGAAAGGTCCATGTGAGGAACTTCCTGCTTTGGGACTGGTAAAGGGAAGTAAGATGAAAAACAGGTAGGTTAACAAGAATGGATGGGCTAAAATGGTCGACTGGTGTCCAAAAGCCAAAGCAAAAACTATATATGTGAATGAGACAACCTTTACAGTACTAAGCTTATCAGAGGTCAAACGTATGTATCTGATCTACAAGGTCTCATTTATATATTCTATTCTATTCTATTCTATTCTATTCTATTCTATTCTATTCTATTGCATATCCTATGTGAACGTGAGAGTGATGACTGAGTGGTAAGTAAATAGGGACTATCACAGGTGTTAAACTGTATTTTTTGCTGTATAATTCATAGTTGTTTAGTAATAGATACTGTCTTTACATCTCAATCACTGTTGTTAGTTATGGCACCTCGCTGGTTGGACTGACTTTTGGACCACCAAGATCAATCTAATGGAGGAAAATGACTTAGTCCGTTCCAATCCATCCCCTCTCTGATGAAAAACATAAAAACATTCAATACAATTAATGTATCAATGTCGTTTCATGAATGTGGATGTTGGGAACTACAGTATGGTGTCTATGTTGAATGGTACAGTAGTTGAAAGTACTGATGGTGTGAGTGTGTAAAATGAAAAAAAAAGAAGTGAGTAAAATCTTAAAATGGGATAACACAAACTTGACAAAATGAAGAAAGGTAATGGTTGAAATTGAGGTGAATTGTTGCAACGTGTTGTAAAGTGAAGAGATGTGATAGGATGTGATGTGATGTAAAAAAGGGTGAAGTGAAGTGATTTGAAGTGAAGTGGACTGAAGTGAAACTGAACAATGGCCATGGCATGTGCTTCTTTACTGAACTAACTTAAAGTGTGGAGCATCCACATGAAAACCCACCTTGAGTGGCTGGGGCTGTCCTACCTTTGGGAGACAAGTCCTGTGGTTGGTCACTCTCAATGTCAATCGATGGCACGTAGGCGGGGCACAGCCCTGCCTTGCACTTGACACAGCCCAACTCATTCCAAAGCTTAAACGGAACAAAATGTTTTTTATGTATCTTAACGGAAAATCTCTGACACTGATGACCTTGATTATCTTGATACATGCATTACAGGTTTTATAGATCTGGGTTTCATACCTCACACTCATATAGTCCAATATCGGCCTCTGTTGGATTGGTTATCGTCAAAGACAGGATTCCACTCCGGACGTCATTCAGTATGTAGTATTCCTGCTGGTCATTCAACTCTCTGCCATCTTTCAACCATCTGGAAACCCCAAAATGAACACGTTTGGCACACATAATGACCAAGTAAATCATATTATAACTTCTATTGTGATGTCTGCTGTTTCCATACCTGATTCGCGGCAAAGGAGTAGTGAGTGTGGAGCAGGTGAACTGGACATCCTCTCCTTCCATCAGACAAGCACTCTCCAGCCGACTCACAAATCTGGGTGGAGCTGGAGAGAAGAACGAATGTATTGCTGTCTGTGCACTTTGGAAAAGCTTAGATTGGAAAAAAGCTGTGTTTATTTTAAGATGTGTAGTAGTAATAGTAGTAGTAGTAGTAGTAGTCTCCATATAGTAGCAGTAGAACTCATAGTAGAAATAGTAGTAGCAGTAGTAGTAGTAGTAGTAGTAGTGATAGTAGTAGTAGTAGTAGTAGCAGCAGCAGTAGTTGTACTTCTACAGGTAACAATAATAGTAGTACTGTACCACTATAGTAATAGTAGTAGTAAAAATAGTAGTAGTAGTAGTAGCAGTACAGTAGTAGTAGTAGTACTAGTAGTGGTACTAGGTACAGAGGCGGCAGTGGCTCAGGAGGTAGAGCAGTCGACCAATGATCGAAGGATTGGCGGTTCGATTCCAGCTCTTGCTGAGTTTACATGCCGGTGTGTCCTTGGGCAAGACACTTAACCCCTTACCCACCTTGCCTC
>OMLI01089929.1:0-13739 GCA_900302605.1 Rondeletia loricata | reverse complement strand
ATAAAAGTTACTTATTCAGAAACAAGTGTTTTTCTTTACAGATCAAGACCAATAGTCTAACAATGGCATAGCCGTCAGTGCTGAATTTGTTTTATAAAAATTTAAATTGAATATCAAATCGAATAGTGACCTTAAAATCGAAAGTCAAATCGAATCGTGGATTTGGAGAATCGTGACATCCCTAGTAATTCAAATGGTCTGAGAGAAGATCAGGCCTCTGTGATCGCCCCTGCCTCTGTTTTCAGGCTCTCCAAAATCTCACCGCTCCCGGTAGGCCTCAACCAATCAGGTGAGCTCTCTGCGAGGAGGCATCCCTACTGCCTGCCAATCACACACGCACATAGCTCAGTCTAGTCCTCACCACTATGCAAACTGCAGAGAGAAAACAAATAACTTCTATCCACAGAAGAGATGACGTGAAAAAGCCATAATCCAAACTGAATACTGGGACTGGAATAAACTTGTGTAAGGAAGCGAGTTATTTTCCCCACAGCACAAGACGTGTTCATCAGGAAGGAGCCACATTCAGGTCAGTCAGTCAACTGGTGTTAGGTAGCTATGGCTTTGCAACTGTGGTAGCTAATCTATGTGTGACAAAATATACTTTTTTGCCAGCGAATATTTCAGTAACAACTAGACTGAGCTAGCAGAGGTGTGTTTTGCATAAAAGGTTTGGAATTCAAGTTTGCCTGAGACGCCGCTCTCTCTCCAGTGTAGCGTGAACCTTGATCGCCCACTATTCGTATCACAATGTGGCTAATCTATGCTGACAACAATTATTTTTGCTGGTGAATGTTTTAGTTACAACTAAATTGAGCAAGCAGAGCTGTGTTTTGCGTAAAAGGTTTGGAATTTATCAAGTTTGGCCAATACTAAGGAGACAGCGCTCTCTCTCTCTCCAGTGTAGAGTTTTTGTTGTGTACTTTCAATTCTTGCTCATTTCTCCAAAGTTGCCTAACTCAGCTTTAAATGTATTTTAAATATGTATTTAATTACATTTGCGTATTTTGTATTTGGCTGGAGTTCAAAAAATAAGATGTAATTTGTATCAACATAGATTTTGAAGCAGTATTTTTGTATTTCAAAATACTCAAATGACTTACTTCCTAGAATAAATCAGATTTCTGTAATACAAAACAGATACAATAAAATTCAGATTTCACTCACTTTATTTTGGCCATTGCACAGTGATGGATATCTTGTCAAAACAAGTCACTGACAAGCGACTGTGTCAAGCTAGCCAGAATAAAAAACAGGACTGTCAGTCATAACTTTCAAAGTAAAACCCTTATTGCCTAACATATGTTGCAATATTTTTTTTGAGTACCCCCTTTATTATTACATACCTTCCTACCTGAGAGCTACCCAGTACAACTGTACTAGTGGCTGCTGAGCAGTTCCACTGTAGTAGTTAGGGTTTAAATGCCTTGCTCAAGGGCACAGCTGTTGAAGGAGGGGAGTGTTTCTTGTTCACGTCTCCCTCCTATATTTCCCTATGCAGTCCAGGCATTCAAACCAGTGACCCTCCGTAAGCATGATCCAACTATTCATCACTGTTTTCCTTCCCAACTTGTGTTTCAAAAGATTTTAAGTCTGATTAGAAGTCTCCAGAGGTATTGTAGTGGTAAAGACTCCTGCCTCTGCAAACATGTAACCCAAATCCCACCAGAGGTCTGTCTCCCCTACTATGTGTCCCTCTCAGCTTTCCTAATATCTTGGTAAAGAACAAAGAATACTAAGGGGAGTGGACTGCCCACTGTCCTTTAAAAAAACTGCAACCCAAATCTAATACCAATTAGTTATCTTTCACGGTAGATCAGAAAAAGTAAAGATACATTCTCAATGCTTCTCGGCCTATCAAAAGTCCCGTACTAACGGCATCTCAGTGTTAAATCAGTGATCAAGAAAGCAAGGGATGGAAAGCTGTATTTTCATATGGTTTAAACAATCCCTTTACCTCAGAGTGGTTGACCTTCTGGTAGGAGATGGGCATCACGCGGTCCCAGGTGATCTTGAGGATCCAGGCAGGGGTGAAGGCCGGCCTGTTCCTCTGCTCCTCAAACTCTGTCACGTCGTCCGTTGTACGATTGAAAACTATCTGGGAGTAGATGTCTGACATATTCAGTTTATGGTATTCCTAAAAGATTGAGAAGAAATTGGGAAGAAACAAACAATAAAGAAAGAACAGAAAGTTTTACCTAATGCCTTTAAATCCTTAGATATGACCAGACAGCTTGTCTCACAAATCCCTAAATATGATCTGATTTGACACCATGAAAATAGTATGTAGGTCATAAGACACTTAACAGCTAGGCAATAAAACTACTAAGACATTAAACAGTTATGAATGCAGATGTATAGTTAAAATAGTAAAAAATCCGCAGCAACTTTAAACATTGCACCCAGAGAAAGATCTGTCTGTGTTGAAACATGCTGGTTTGTTTTCTTAACTCTATGCAATGCATTAGCCAATAAAAGAAAGACTAAGCTTTTATGTGACAGTGCCTTGGATTTTTCTTCATTCTTTCAGCTGAATACAAACACCCAAACCTCTCCATGACGCACTGAAGCCAAAACAGAGTTCCTCTTCTGGGCCAATATAATACAAACATTTTTATTTGTAATTTTGGATACGAGTCTCCTTTGACCCAAGCTTGACATTCGATCCCTGATGATCTCTAACCTGATAGAGCAGCCGTCCCTCCCCGAGGGTGAGGTCAGCGTCATCCCAGAACACCGCCAGCAGAGCCAAACTCTCGTTGCCATGGAAACCCTCAGGGAAGGGGACAGGAAGCAGAAGCTGGTCGTTCTCGGTGACCGACTGAAAATGGACGAGGCCATTATCAGAGAACTGTGTGTGTGTGTGTGTGTGTGTGTGTGTGTGTGTGTGTGTGTGTGTGTGTATGTGTGTGTTTGTGAGAGAGAGAGTGTGAGTGTGAGTGAGAGAGAGAGGGAGAGAGAAAGAGAGAGAGAGAGAGAGAGAGAGATGAAATATTGTGATTAGGAAGCTGACTTTCTCTCATCTTCTGTCATCATACGATAATCTTATGACTAATGCTGTAATAATTCTAACAATTGCAACATTGTGGATTGGGTAATGTTGCCTATATCTAAATGTCAGTATTTCTTATATTTATTTATTCTATCTTGATCACAATTTCAGAGCTGTGTACACTACTGCTACCACTCCTACTGCTACCCTACCACTGTGTATGTACCCTTGAGCAAGGCACATAACCCCCAAATGCTCCAGCGGCGCATGCTCTGTGGCTGATGCTGCAATCTACATATCATATAGACTGTAAACCATATGTAAGATGTGTGCTGTGTATGTATGTTAAAAAAAAATTATGTAAAGATACACCCGTCTTATCAGCCTAAATCACAAAGTGGGGCTGCAACAGAGAAGAGTGTCCCATCCCCACTAATAGAGACCACTATTTGCCCAAATTAAATTCTGGTGTCTGGCATGGACACTTTTCCAACCACAGGAAGTAATGATTCGAAACAAAAAAGTGACATACAAACGAGAGCTCCATCCAGAAAAAGCTGGACTCTCCAACATTAGATCTTTTACATCTCGTCCCCTTTGGTATCCTTTGGTATAAAGCATCACAGACCCGCTGTGTCACATTACATGATATGTGGGTATTTTTTAAACAGTTACCTTTCGCCATTTGGGGCCGACAATGTATGAAGTTGCATAGTGCAGCTTTAAATCTGTCATCAAAATCATTAAACTCTCAAAGACTAGTCTGCAGAGCACTCAAGACAAAACATTTATTGTATTGTATTGTATTATATTCTACTGTATTCTATTGTAGATAACTGATTGTGTTTACATACTCACATAAACCCTGTCGTATAATTTACCCATAAAGGGGAAGCCCATTGGCGGTGTGATGTAGGGGGAGTTTCCATCCTCTATGGCAACCTCCACTCCTTCATCACCCACCTCAGCTCCAAAGGGGTACAGGTCACTCTCTATTGGGGAAGCACAGTCAGTCAGCTAGTGGCACATACTGAGAATAGCTATACAGTCAGCAATGCTACCAACAAGTAATTTGACTTGAACAGATTAGTTGCAGCTCTGGGTCAAATAGCATTTGCAAATAGTTTTCATAGTTTGTTTTACCCTACTTAGGAGCCAGATGGGTGGGGATTGCCACATGAAAATACGAGTGCCAGAAAGTTTAGACAATCAAAGGTAAGTATTTGAAAGTCAGTTTTGACTAGTTTTCTGTGACTGACAACTGACCTGACACATCTGAATTGTCCTGATGTGATAAACCCCACTCACTTGGTACTCCAAGCAGGTTAAAACAAATGCCAAAATTATTTGGTAACATTATTTGGCCCAGGACTAATAAATTACCAAAACTAGACACATACAATGATACACAAAACACAAACACTTTTGACTGGCAAATATAGAGAGCAGTATAGAATTATCAGAACAGTTGATTATTGAAGGTATACCCCACCCTTCTGAGCCATCTCTTTACACACTGTGCTGTTCATGGGACAGGAACAGTTGAAAGACCCTAGCAGGTTGGTACAGGATGTTTGCCCAGGGCATGCCATGGATGACACACACTCATCCCGATCTACACATCCACCTTCTCTATGACCATTGTCCTTGGTGGCATCCCAGCCCTGACTGCACAAGCATTTGAAACCTCCTACATGGTTGGAGCAGGTGGCAGCAGGGTGACACCGCCTGTTATCCTGTTGGCACTCATCTAAGTCCACACACAGCGGCCCGATGCCCATGAAGCCTGGCACACACATGCATAAAAAAGACCCTGGGGTGTTGTGGCAGTGAGCGCGAGGGTGGCACGGCTTGGTCAGGACAACACACTCATCCACGTCTTCACACCAGGTACCGTTGCCAGTGTGGCCCAGAGGGCAGTGGCATGAAAAGGACCCGGGGCTGTTCCAACACCGTGCCAGGGGGTGGCATGAAGCATTCTCACATTCATTGGTGTCAACGCACACCCCCTCCTCCTCATGATACCCCTTTGGACAGGAGCAGTGGTATGCCCCAGGCTGGTTGGTGCACACCTGGTCAAAGCGACAGGTGGTGTTGTCCATGCATTCGTCGATATCCTCACAGCCAAGGCTGACGGGCATATACCCGGGCATACACAGGCACAGGAATGACCCCACTGTGTTGTTGCACAGTGAGTGCTCAGGGCAAGGGGTGCCATCCGGGTTGTCACACTCATTCACATCCTGGCACTCTGTACCGTTCAGAATGAAACCATTATCACAGGGGCAGAAGTAGGACCCAGGGAAGTTGACACATGTAGAATTGCGCTGACATACTGAAGAGTTGAGGGAGTCTGAGCATTCATCCACATCCACACACTTTGTCACATTACTCCAGTACCCTTGGATGCATTCGCAATAATATGAGCCAATAGCATTCATACATATCCCATTGGTGCAAAGCTGCCCCAGCTCAGTCCCATTGCATTCATCAATATCCACACACAGGTCATCCATGCTGGTGAATCCAAGGTCACAGAGGCACAGGTAGCTACCATTGGTGTTGATGCATGTACTATGCTCAGGGCAGGTGGAGTTGTCTAAGCACTCATCAATATCCTCGCAGTCAGTGTTGTTCCATTGATAACCTTCCCAGCACTTACATATAAAAGATCCCACAGTGTTTAGGCAGTCGGAGATGTTAGGGCACTGGACGAGGCCAAGGTAGCACTCGTCTACATCCAAACACCGGGAGGTGTTAGCTGAAAAGCCTAGGTCACAGGGACATTGGTAGCTCCCCTCTACGTTAGTACAGGTGCTGTTGTCGGGGCAAGTGAAGTTCCCTGTTGCGCACTCATCCACGTCCTGGCAGTGTGTCCCATTGCCATGATAACCTTCCCAGCAGTCACAGGTGTAGGAGGCATCGGTGTTGAGGCAGTAGGAGAACGCCGGGCAGATGTGGGCCAGCCCAATGTTTGATTGGTTGCACTCGTCCACATCCCAGCATTCGGTGCCATTTCCTTGATAACCATCCCGGCACTGGCAGTAGAAGGAACCATGATCGGGGTGACACTCGGCGTGGAGGTGGCAGAAAGTACTGGCGTTCAGGCAGTTGTCTTCACTCACACATGTGCCCTCGTCGTACACCATTCCCAAGATACAGGTACAGATGTAGGAACCGGGAGTATTGTCGCATGTCATGTTCCTGCTACAAGTTGTGTCCAACTGACATTCATCCACATCCTCGCAAACAAAACCGTCCCCCTGGTACCCGTCCTGGCACTGGCAGAGGTAGGACCCATCCATGTTGCTGCACAAACCCTGGGCACTGCAGTTGTGGGGCTGGGTAGAGTTCTGTTCACACTCATCCACATCCTGGCAGTCAAAGCCATTGCCATCTGTGCCAGCCAGGCAGGCACAGTAGAAAGATCCAGGCGTGTTAGTGCAGCTGGCAACGGGATGGCATCCTCCCTTTTGGACTTGGCACTCATCGATGTCTATAATTCATCCAAAATTGGACAGTGTCAGGGAAACAGCCCCAAATGGGGCTAAAAGAAAGCTCACAAGAAACTCCACGCATGGGGGCAAATTAACAAAGTGGTGTTATGGATGTTTACAATGAGGAGTGGATGCTTACCAGAGCAGTTCTTCCCATCGCCTGTGAAGCCGTTGAGACAGAAGCAGAGGTGGCTGCCCACAGTGTTCACACACTGGGCAAACTCACTGCACTCTTGCTGCCCCGTCTCACACTCATCCACATCTAGGAGGGTGGGAGAGGGGGATAGAGGATGGGAGAGGGGGATAGGGAGGAAGAGAGGGAGGGAGAATTAGGCTTGACAGCATCCCATCATAGGACAATACATATTCAGAGCCTAATGAAGTTTGTGTCAACATGTTGTTAACATCCTTTTCACTAAAGGATTTTTCTTTCAATTTGAATGAATAAACTCTTGATACAAGGACTGGCATGATGCAAGTGTTTAAATGCATTTTAACTCTTTGAATAACTTACATTTACACGTACACTTACATTTGTACTGTTTGTAAATGCTGAAGCAAAGTGGACGAATGTTTTTAGTCCCTGTGGGCTAAAAGCTACAAAGAGATTATTTTCAACCAATATTCCTCCATGTGGCCTATATTACATATTAATTATATACACAAATAACGTTTTTGAACAGTATGCCCATCCTAACCCAAATTACAGACATGATTACAAAAAAGACAAAATATGAAGTTTTTACAGCTTCATAATACATTTTTAAAAATGACATTTCCTTGCATCAAGAATTCTACAATTTAAGAATTAAATCTCCAATTCCTTGTTTTCAGTTTCTGTGACAGAGCTAGCCTTTTGTTAAGATCTGGAATGAGGATTCAGCATTTAAAAGGGCAAATTATATGACTGTGTTTTACCGACACACTCCGTCCCATTGCGTGTATAGCCCTGTTTGCAGACACAGGCATAGGATCCTGGGATATTCACACACTCTGTCTCATTTTGAGGACAAATGTTTTTCCTCTGGCACTCATCTATGTCAGAGCAAGTTAGCCCATCGCCCACATAACCCAAGTCACACACACACTGGTACCCGGTGGGTGAAGGGTGGCACAGCCCGTAGAGGTGGCAGGCGGGGGCACACCGTGGACTGGGTGGCACGCAGGTGTCATTGTAGGCCACCATACCATTCAGACATGAGCAAACGTGAGCACCAGGGGAGTTGACACACTTTGAGATGGATGGGCAAATGGTATCAGAGAGGGTGCACTCGTCCACGTCCTGACAGGAGAAGCCATCGCCTTTGAAACCCTGCTGACAGGAGCATGAGAAGTCCCCTGGGACATTGGTGCACAGCGCCCGCGGGTGGCACGCACCCTCTGCTGAACACTCATCTACATCCTCACACTGGGTGCCATTCCCTGTAAAACCTCGCTTACAGGTGCAAGTGTGGGACCCGATAGAGTTGAGACATGTGGCATTGATGTGGCATGGTTTGTCTTTACACTCATCCACATCGATGCAGTCCATGGTTTTGGCAGGGCGGAAGTAACCGGCCTGGCAGCGGCACTCGTATGACCCCTCTGTGTTGATACACTGTTCGTTCACTTTACATGGATTGTCCAGTTCCTGGCATTCATCTATATCCTGGCAAAAAGTCTGATTGACCAGGGTGAAGCCTGGCAGGCACAGGCATGAGAAGGAGCCCTGGTTGTTGACGCATGTAGCTTTGTTCCTGCACCCTCCGTTATCCACCAGACACTCATTCACATCATTGCACTGGATCACCCCATCCCCAGAGTAGCCCACCTGACAGCTGCAGTTGTAGGTGCCAGGGAGGTTAATGCAAAGGGCATTGGAGTGGCACTGCTGGGCCAGCGAGCATTCATCTAGATCCACGCAGATGATGCCGTCTCCCGTGTACCCAGCCATACACTGGCAAGAGAAAGACCCGGGAAGATTGGTGCAGGTAGAGTTGGGGCTGCAGCGGCCCATGGCGCACTCATCCTGGTCGTGGCACTTGAAGCTGTTGTAGGAATAGCCACTGCCGCAGTCGCAGTAGTACGACCCATCAGTGTTGACGCAGGCAGCGCTAGCAGGGCAGATTCTGGGTGTTGCACACTCATCAATATCCACACACTCTTGTCCATCTCCTACATAACCTCCCCGACAGGAGCACTCATAGCTTCCCAGCACATTGATACAAGCTGCATTGGGATCACATGTATTCTCTCCACTGCATTCGTTGATGTCTACACATGTCACTCCGTTCCCTACAAAACCATCAATACAGGTACACCTGTATGACCCTACGATGTTCTCACAGTCTGCAAACAGACTGCAGATGTTGCTTGCACATTCGTCAATGTCCTTGCAGGTCTGTCCATTGCTTTCGTAGCCATTTTTGCAGGTGCAACGGTAGCTGCCAGGCAGATTTTTACAGCCTTTATAACCAAATGAGGCAGAACACACCCCGGGAGTCTCTGAGCATTCATCTATATCCAGACACAGGTAGTTCCCATTGCCCTTATAGCCAGCATTACAGGTACACACATAGGATCCAGGGTTGTTGGTGCAGGTGGCATTCCAGTGGCAGATCCCTGGGTCAGTGCACTCATCAATATCAGAGCACTGGAAGCCGTTGCCGTCAAAGCCGACTCTACACTGGCAGTCTCGCCCGCCCTCACGGTTGGTACACAGGGCGTTGGCGTGGCAACCCCCATTTTCTTTCTGGCATTCGTCGATGTCCTGGCACTCGATGCCATCCCCAATATATCCGTCGAGACAGGCACAGCTGTAGCTGCCCAGTGTGTTGTTGCAGCGGGCCTCTGGGTGACAGCCGTGCAGGCCCATGTCACACTCGTCGATGTCCTCGCACAGCAGCCCATTGCCATGGTAGCCCATGCGGCAAACGCAGGTGAAGTTGCTTTTGGCCTTCATACACTCGGCCTGGGGGTGGCACATACTTCCCACTGCCACGCAGTCCTTCAGGTCAGCAACTGAAAAGAATAGGGAGGAGAGAGAAAAGAGGGAGACGTAATTCAGATCTGACGATGTCTCAATTCAACGTTTATCAATGCACTTTAATAGTGAGTATTTAGTCAGTGCCTACTGTCTGTGTTTTGGGTAAAAAGAACAATGAATATTTAATCAAATATACTGTTCTTGTCGATGAGATGACTCACCTGCACAGCAGTATTCCAGCACTGCACATAGACACATCAACCACAGCAGTGGAAACCTGTGGGGGCAAAGAAAAGAGGATAGTGAGAATTGAACTGCCACCACCCACTTTGGAGCGTGTCTTTGTTTTTTCAAAAAGAGAGTGGGCATTCTACAACCCTTGAGATAGTAGGGGGGAGAATAGGAGAGATACAGGAGAGAAGGTAATAGCAGGATTCAATCCTAGGTCAGCAGACATACTGTACATGAGTTACAGAGACAGAGACCATCTGTGGCCATTGACTCACTGTAGCACTGTATATCTAAAACACAACATCCAATTCCAAACATGTATTGGCTTCAATTCTGAGGCTTACGCAGCTTTGCATTGAATGAAGCCTGAAATGTCATCCAGCTTTGCTCTTGAAATGGTAAAGTAGGCAATGTCCTGGTTCTACTTAATGGCAGAGAATGTGTTACCTTTCTTATTGTACTTTTTGTTTCCATAGCCTACTTCCATGGTCTGGAGTATATTGTTACTGTTGGCTTAACCCAGATAGGCCTTTGTCTTAGCTTGTCTCAGTCACCACCCAAGAAGGTCAGTGAGAAGTCAGTGTCATTCTGCTGCTGCTTATCTAACATTGTAACTGATTCCTACCTGGTAAAGATGGAAATTATATGTATGCATGTGTGTATTTATGGTTTACATCTGAAATTGAGTGAAGAATAGAAATCAGTATAGTGTTAAGTGTCATGAGGAAGAGGTATTGCTGATGTATTTTAATCAAATTAACCACACCGTATGTTCATTTTGGTCAATTCTACACCATATCTGCTGAAATGTCTCATATAGCAGTTTGCCAATATTGGTCTTTTATTAAATAGTCCCTCCAGGATTCTGCAGATAAAAGTAAAAAAATTGGTAATTCTGCGACTTGAATCACTATTCTGCGATATTCCGTGGACATTAGGAAAAACAGCCAAAAATTTCAATTATTAAGAAAAATATATATGAATCAATGAAGTTAAAAAGGATCTATAAAATATTAATATATAAAACGTTATTGGTAATACTGTAAAATATTGCAATCAAACTAAGAACATGTCAAAGAATACATTCTGCAGATGTGCTTCTTTAAAAGGGCCTTTATTATCACATCAAAAAAGTAAAACATAAATGTGCGTCTTTTAAAAAGTCTGAATGATCATTTGTGCCCATATTCAAGTAATAAATTCATAAAATAAACGTGCTCCTTAAACTGTACTGTACATGTATTCACCTGGAACAGAGGGTTGAACCTCCACATGTGTAAACATGAAAGGACTTTGCAGATAGGACGCGGTGTGCGCTGCGCTCGCCGCTTGGTTCAGCGCAGATCGTACTAGATGAACTGGGAAGTCATGGAGGAGCGCGCAAAATAGGCGGGGTTTTCAAATTTTCTAGCCGCAGCTTGTCATTTCTATTTGCAAACTTCGGTCGGAAAACCTTGCCCATCTGGATTCAAAGCTTGAATCTCTGTGGAAAGTTGCTAGTCCCGAGCGGGGCTATAGATCGCTATGCATTGTTAAAACACACCTGATATTCCCACTTGCTTGGAAACCTGTTTCCTACATAGTGTTCCTGCCGAGGTCTCTATATGAACGGAGACTGGTGTCGTACATTCTGGAAAATCTGAAACAGCCAGCTGCAGGGGCAAACTTTGATAGGTACAGATGGATCTCCTCCTGTGGTAGGTCCATGAACCCAGGGATATGTGAGAATGATCTTCTCTCCTCACTGAAAAGTACCACACATGATGAGTTGAAGACCCTGCACTCCTTGAAGAAACCAATTGCTGGATGGGCAACATCCATGTACTTTTGTACAGAGTTTCCCCTCTGCAAGTTGATATGCCTGCTCAAAAACAGCCAGAGTCCTTTTTACTGACAGTATGAAAGCTCAAACTGATCACAAAAGGGACTGAGGGACTCCATCTTGAGCTCTCGGTTGACATCCAGGATGTCAGCCAGTTTCATTGTAAGTGGTGTGTTGCTCTCAAATAGGTTACACAGGCAGAGCAGCACCTCAGATTTCTCAGTGATTATACGGAGATGAAGGTGCAGTTTCGTTGCCAGCTCAGCATCCTGGGTAATGGAATGAAGTTGTTCCAGGGAGGTAGGGGCCATTGTACAACCAAGTTCAGTTTCCTCTTCAAAGAAGGTCTTGTAGACGTGAAAGTACTCTGAATGATAAGCTGCAGCCAGGTACCATGAGTACCACCTCGTAGCACAGGGGTTTGGACACATGCGTGCTTGCATACCCAAAGCAGTGAGGTAACTCAGATACCTCCTCTTCCGGGAGATACGTGACAATATTGGATATCAGCCAGTCATGTCATCCACTGCCGATATAATGTAGGCTCCTCTTTCACCACAGCTGTATAAAAACAGTCTGTTAAACCTGCAATGACATTTTATTTTATTTGCTGATTTTATTCATTTATTCAATTCTTAAAAGAATTTCATTAGTATGAGTTTCAATGGAGAGTTTTAGTGTCTCATGGTCTAAATGCTGTTTCAGAGGCTTTTCCACCCTGAGAAAGAATACAATTCTCGGGTAACACTAGTAATGTTTTTGGCATGCAAATAGTCAAACTTAAAGATACTGAATAGCGGAACAAAATGTTAGCTATCAGCAGCTTCAATCAAAAAATATTTGTATCTGCATCGGCCTTTAAAAATCCATATCTGTCAAACCCTAGCTCCAAGACACCAAAGAAGACTATTTCAGCAAAATAATGTATTCAAGGTTTAGTGTTGGATGGAAGATGATCCACCAGACACACAAGAAGCCTCTGGTTTAAAATCTGTTGTTGTCCCCACAATGCTCTCAGCTTCACTGTCAGTCATTCCAGTGCTTTTCCAGACAATGTCTGTAGGAAATAAAACAAAATGTCAACTTGAATAGAGGGATATGATAACAATAGTCTCTGTTTGTTCTGATTGGGTTACCTTCTAAATGCTAATATTCCCTCTAGGCCATGTAGGCTATTGTCTGTGTTTCAGGGCTGTGGATGGAAAGGCATGTTACTGAGGCAGACTCCCATTACGTAAATGCAGACTCCAGCTTGGAGTGAGATGGGTAAGAAACCTGCCATGATCTCTGTCACCATCTGCGCAGCGTGGGATAGCCTGAAGAAAGATTAGAAACTTAAGGAAGTGGTTACTCTTGTAAGCCTGATTTTAAAGTATGTGTTGAGACTCTGGGAAGTGAATCTATTGGAAAAAGCTGATGCTTTGTTGATGTTGTTTTAGGACACTGCCACTGTTCATTTTCTCTCTCCCTGTCTTGCTCTCTTGCCTTCTCTTACCCTTTCTCATTATTATCATCATCAATTATTTATTCTGAATTTTTGTATTATATTTATTATGTCTCCGCCAGCATCGAAATGTGCTGCTGCCATCTTGGCCAGGTCTCCCTTGGAAGAGACACCCTTGGACTCAATTGGACTTACATGGATAAATAAAAGCTGAATAAAAATAAATTGTTAACCCTATAAATTACAGGCCATTAATTACATAGTAATAACTGGAAATAACTAAGTAATTTCCAAGTAAAATAGATGTAATAACTCTTTATAGCATTACAATGACTGGTAACTACGTAATATACAAGTAAAAAAGGTGCTTTTTACCGGGCTAGGCCCGTTCTGGGGTTTCAGTTTTTTCTGTTGTTATTTGTGTAGTTACTATATGGAGTACGTTTGTATACCTATGTGAATATTGTACATAGTATTGGTATGTCTTTTCTAAAATATATAATGTATTATTGTATGTATCCTACATTATAAGCAAATGAAAACCTAATGAAAAAACATTGATTGTTTCTGCACAGGTGTAGTCACTTTCTGTAAGAATGTCCCTTCCCTCTGTGGAAGATAAATCAATGGAGACGGTGTGTTTCTTTTTGAACTAGTTTATCCTTCGCCTCTAGCACCTTTCTAAGTTTTCAAAAGTGTGTGGTAGTGCCACTTATCTAATACAGTTACTGGTAAAAGCACGTATTTTCTTAAAACTTATATATATATTACTCATTAATTACCAGTCA